>JAQGBS010001474.1:0-15637 GCA_034698545.1 Acrobeloides obliquus
TCAGCAGTACTATTTTTGGCACCAGCATAACACATAGCCAAAGCAATGGAAATTGAAATAGGTGAAATAATCATCGATTGACTAGCGGCATTTGTTGTAGACCGGAGAAGATTCAAGCCAAAATCGGCTTGGGCTTCAAGCAAAGATATCTTGGAACTCTAGTCGTAAAAAATTTAAATAACAATATTGTGGTCACAAATATTTATAACCATACGTGTCAATTTCTGAAGGGTCGCCCGCAACAATTTTTTATCTTTTTTCCAACAAAAATGTCCAAATTTTCAAATAAAAAATCGTCATTTCTGCTTAAAAACAGTACGCATTTCCAAACAATTTTTCGCCTGCGGCGATTCTTTTTTACAAATAAGGATTTTAACTAAAAAAAATTTTAGATGCGTTTAGGTGTAGACCAAAAAAGGTTGCCGAAAAATAGGGAGAGGGTCCACCCCCAGAAAGTCAAAATTTTGGAAGCGTGTCTGTATTCTTATGCTTAAACCACAGCATATTAATCAACGTGATCACATTGATGTGAAACGCAGTGGGAAAAGTTTTCACTAATGGACAAAATTTATTCCTTATATTTCAAAATAATTTCATTTTTATATAGGGTAAAAATAAGCAAATATATGATTCGATCTCCTCATAGAAAAAACATAAAAAAAAAATAGAAAAAAAATTTCAAGAAAAAACATAAAAAATGATAACTCATTAACAAATGCCTAAACATAAAATATAAAAAATATTTTGCAAACTTTAATTTTTAAATGAATCATAATTGATTGCATTTTTGATCTTTTATAAAAATTTTCAAATAAATCAGTTGAATAGAATGAAAAAAGAAAGCAAAAGATGTGAATTTTTAAAAATAAATACAGTTTATTTATAAGGTGTATTTACAAATGTATGAGTCAAAATTGATTATTTATCAAAGTGTGCTTATTTTTGAATATTATAAACATATTTTGATTTAAAAAGGAAGTAAGAAAGAGATAAAAAAAGAAGAAAAATTAAAAAATATACAAGCTCTACAAGAGTAAAGATAGCCGATCGCTAACGCGCTCGGAGGGTTGAAGGAGGGAATCTCTCAGGGTGACTCCGAGCGGGGGCAGACACTCTCAATCCACGGACCACTCAACCCGGACAACTCAACCCGAACAACTCAACCCAGGACAATTCAACCCATACAACTTAAACAAAAAATCTTATAGAGGACTTTTCTTAGCCTTAGGCCTAAGCCTTAGGCATAGGCCTTAGGCTTAGACTTTAGGCCCAAACAACTTAACCCACTATTTGGGTTGAGTTGTCCGTGGGCTGAGTTGTCCTGAGTTGAGTTGTCCGGGTTGAGTGGTCCGTGGGTTGAGTGGCCTTGGAGCCACTCTGAGCGGTTTAATTGCCAATTTTCACGTTAAATTTTTGAGTTTACAAATGTTTAATCAATTGTTTCAATCAACTCTATGAGACTCCGAGCGTAAGGAAGATATATATCGGTAGAAAGATTTGGTGTTATAATTAAGGTATTCATTAGAAAAAGATTTTATTGAAAGATATGAGTTTTTACAAGCTTATAAGGCTTAAAGATTTTTTAATCAAAGTTCTTGTTTTATAGCACAAATTTTATATCTTAATGTCTTGTTGTAGCGCACAATCTTTTTTTATAAAAAGGTATATACAAAAGGGCATCACTTTTGCCAATTTATGTGAGTTTTAGAGATTTTATATTCAAAATGGTTTCCTGTATTGAACATGCCTAGATTGCTGCTATCGATCAGTTCATTGTTTACAGATCTGAATCCAGAGAATGGTTTTGACGCAGAATTTTGAAGATTTCATTTTAAGATAGGCTTTTTGATTTAACTTATATTCTCAAAATGCAAAATGATAAAAATTGTACACACTTTATTTTTTTGTATGAACAAGTTGCTATTTAAAGTGCTTTTTTTAAATCCAAGACATTTATTTTCAAAAACTTTATTAAAAATGCACATAAAATTTTGTACAAACAATTAATTTCGGGCATCACAATATAGATTGTTCAATAAGTTTTTTGAGTTAAACCCGTCGTAGGGGTACCTTCCAGTGGTCAAAATAAAAAATTCCTTCAGATTCGAATTCCTCATGTTGAAAAACTTCCGGATATCAAATTTCAGCCAATTTGGAGATTTTTAAAAACTTTTTAAAAAATTGATTTTTTCGACACCCCTCCCACAAAACTCCCTCAAGGAGTAAAACAGTCGAATTTTAAACATTCTTTCAAATCAGCTGAAATTTGGTATCTATGAGTTTAGGATTGTCGAAAATTTCGTTAAAAGTCGACTTCTATAGTCAAATATCAACATTTTAAAATAAGGTTTCATCTTTGAAAACTCGATTTTTTTAAAAGTTTGGATATTGACACAAAAACATGAGTTACGCTCAAAAATTCTGATTGGATCATATTCAGCATGCATTTTTGCATAATACTCCAAAAAAATTTATCGAAAACGAATTTATGGAGCCCCTCAGATGACGAAATGTAGAATGCAAGACTTATTGGACAATCTAAAATATTACTCCATAGCATATTTCTGAGTCCATTCTTTAGCCAATTCTAGATACCTTGCCTTATTGTTGGTATACATCTGCAAAATTTCTGCGTCAAAACCACTATCTGGATTCGGATCTGTAAACAATGAACTGATCGATAGCAGCAATCTAGGCACATTCAATACAGGAGACCATTTTGAATATAAAATATCCAAGCAGATATTCCCTTTGGTGTCAATATTAGGGTGGTAGATTTCTTGAATATAAAATATCCAAGCAGATATTCCCTTTGGTGTCAATATTAGGGTGGTAGATTCTTGTTTCCATTTTTACTTTTGGTGGTTTGAATGGATAATCAACAGGAAAAAATATCTTTAAGTGGTAAATTCCGCCTTCATAGGGTGTATCAGGTGGGCCAATAATTGTAGCTTGCCAATTGAAGAGATCTTCATCAGATATAGGGCCAGCACTGACACCAGGAGGAGGATCTTTTTGAAGATCTCGGAGTTCCTTTTTAATACGAACTAAAGCCATTTTGATTAGAAAAATAATCGAGGAATCTAAAACTTTAAAATTTAGACTATTCATAATATGAAAAAAGTAAAAAAATTATGTGAGAATCGATCCAACGCCTTTTGAAGACTATAATCTGCTTTAACCGGAGATAGAGAAAAAATTTTGCCCAATGGGTCGGACCGCAGATTTTTACGGCCCTAAAAAATGGGCCGTCTACAGCTGCTAGTTTGCTGCCTGAGGCGTAAAACATACGGCCCCACTAAAATGAAGTGCATTTTTTGCATAAAAATTTTCATTTTTTGAGCATTTTCAGCTTAAAAACCTATTTTTTAAACAAAAAATGCCTTTGTCGCCTTATTTTTTACTCAAAAGAACCGGGAGCGAGCGCTTCCGACGCTCGTAGTTTCTCTGAGATTGAATCTTTCATCCATGTTTCAATGAAAGATTTTTTTACACTTTGAATAGATCTTTGGTCCATGTAAAAGATCTATTATAAATTCAAAAATTGTAATTTTGATAAAAATCGATTTTTTATCTCAAAATTTAAAAAAATCTTTTTTAGCACAAAAACATTTTTTATTTACATCAGAAAATGGATTTTAAATATTATAAATAAATAAATCAATAAATAAGCTTCTCAAAAAGATAAAAGTGATATAAAAATGGATATACATACTGGTACGAAAGACTAAATGAGAGTGAGATGAAATGCGAAGAGAGTGTTTTTATATTTCGATGTCGTCATCGTGAATCAATATTTCCCCCCTTCCGAGTAAAAATGACTACAAAATGTTGTTTGCTTTTTTAAGAATCAGAAAGAAAATGTGAGCCAGTGTCTCATATAATATGAGATCGACACTGACCCACATTTGCTCTCTGATGAGTCATATTTATTAAATGCAACAAATACTTTACACCTACAGGGTGTTTCAGTGTTTTAACAGGATCTAAAAATTCATTATCTTTTGATAGAAAAATATGCACTCATGCAGTTTTTTTAAAATGCTTAAAAACATTGGGGGTTTTTATGCATATTCAAAGATATAAAAAATTTTCAATTTACTGAGAAAAATGAAAAAATACCGAATTTTATACTATTTTATAAGCATCTTCGAATAGAAATTATCTCGCGGAATGTGGGTCGGGGTTGGGGAGGGAGTTGTGGGAGGTGACTAACACGTACTTCCACAAAAAGAGTCCGCAAAAAAGTCATTTTGCATCTAATCAAGACTTAATTTTTTTGGAAAAAAGAATAGTTTTTAAATTTGTCAATCTTTTTTTTGATCATCAACTTTTTGGCCCCATCGAGAGGGGGATCAAATTAGGGTTGTGGGTTTTTTTGAAAATTTCACTTGGGGTGCTGCCCATATATGCCCTGTACATTTGAACGATCTTCTTTTATAAAACATGTAATGTCTGTCTATGTGACCGGACTAACTTTTGAAGATGCGATCCAAACTGCACTATCGATATGCCATGTTTAAGAGAACGAAATTCTACACACCAAAATCCACTGAAAAAATAGAAAAAATTATTTTAATTTTCATTGATATGAGATCAGTTTCAAAATTCCCATATTAAATTCACAACAAGTCGCTACATGTCTCGCCCTATACATGCCCGACTCGGAAGCGCTCGGAAGCACTCATAAGAGAGGCCGAGCTCCAGCGCCAACTGCGCTCGGTCTCCATGGCCAATTACACCAGAATATACCGTTGTAACATATGATCATTCCCGTGTTAACAAAAATGATTGATTTCTTCGAAACTTTGAAAATTTTAGATCCTAAACAATTGGAAACAAAAATAAGGTTTGATTATTTCCGCCCTATTTTTGTTGAATGAAATAAGCGTTTTTGAGAAAATTGTTATTTTCTTATATAGAAAAATAAATGCGTCATTTTTTCTAAGTGTTAGTATTGAGTTTTAAACTCAATGTTTATGTTCAACCTTAAAAAAAGGCTGCATATTTAGTTTGCGCGATTATGTTCCCGAACTTCCACCCATAAACAAGAAAACTTGCACTTGTAGACAATTTCAAGTAGTGCATACATATTTCCCATTTGGTTGGCACAACAATCAAACAACTCTCTATACATTTTGACGGGGAGAACAGACTTATCTCCATTAAATATTATTTACATTGTACCTTGTAATACATTTGTTGAAAATGTTTCTGGAAATTTTCTATATTTTATTATCAATTTTTGGAATTTTTGTCTTTTACCATTTTTACTGGAAGAGGAGGAATTTACCACCAGGTACATAGTATTAAGTATCTCTGGGAGACAGCGACTTAATAAGAAAGGTTGACTGGGGAGAGGGTACTTCTCCCAAAAAAGCCGATTTTTCCCCAAAAAACATAAAAGAGCCCTTATGTGTAGGGATTTTTTAATTTTGGCCCACTAGAGGGGCACCTGCCCCCTTGCCTACTCCACTGCTGGAAAATAGCTAAAAAATTGATTTTTTCAAAAAATAGCCAAAAATTGATTTTTTTTTCAAAATGGCCAAAAATGTGAAAAAATTGATTTTTTTAAATGGCCAAAAATTGAAAATATTGATTTTGCAAATATAGTCAAAAATAGATTTTTTTCAATTGGATGATGTTGGTGAGGTTTTTGACTTGTGCCCAATAAAGTGCAAAGAAAACTTTAAAAACATTTTAGGCCCAACACCTTTACCATTTGTCGGTAACCTCCCAGAAATTTCAAAATCTCCACCCGGATATGACTCCTATATCGGCTGGAAAGAAAAATATGGTCCCGTTTATACCTACTGGGTTGGTGAAAAGCCTCTTGTAGCCATAACCGATTATGATATTATGGTGGAAACTTTAGTAAAAGATGGTGATTCTTACACCGACAGAGATTATTTCAATGAATTTTTATATATTTTAAGGGGTATTTTCAAAAATGATGAGTTATTATGAAAATATTTTTAGGCGGAAAATATGGGGTTGTTACTCAAGAAGGTGAGGAATGGAAAGAGCAAAGAAAATTTCTCATGTCGGTTTTTAACAAATTGGGTGTTGGAAAGAATTTATTGGAACAAAGAGTAAAAATTTGTGTACCCTAGGTTTACGTATAGCGTTATAATTATGGGGGGCTTGTGGAAAATCCCCCCTTAAACCTGAAAATTTTTAATTTTCTGGGAAAAAAATGAAAATTATTGAAAAAAAGTCTAAAATTTCCCCTCCATCAACCCCAAAATTCCCCCCCCCCGCCCAGAAAATTTGGATCAAAATTACGACGCTGCTTACGGAAATTTTTGGGGCTTGGGTGCAATGGCGTAGAGAGAGAAGTCGACTAGGGAAGGGTACAACCCCGAAATCATAAAGAAGCCTCTATGAAATTTTTGCATGTATTCAGTCGGCCGAACATAAGGGGAACCTTATCATTTTTTCGATTTTCGGCTCGCTAAGATGCACTCACCCCTGGTGCCCCAGTTCCCATGACACTGTCTGGGTAGACTCAGAACCCGTGCCTGTGGGTGAAAATTTCAGTCGTCTAGATAAATAAAATATTTTTCAACAACTGGTTTTTATCCCTCCCTCCTACATTCCATCAACTTTCAAAAAAGGTTGCAAAAAAAGTGTGATGTTAAGAGGAGTAGGTTATTTAATATATTAAAGGGGGAGGCCAACTGAAGGCCGGGTAGAAAATTAAAAAAAAATTTTTTTAACAAATGACCTCCTAGGAGTAATTTCATGCGGGGGAATCGATTGCGCGCATTTCCGGAGCTTGAAAACACTTCTCTGACCCTGATTCAGGGCAATAAGAGTGTGTATTGAAGCGAAAATCCAACATGTACTAATTTCTCTGAACCAGATCAAGGAAGAGTTTTCAAGCTTCGGGAATGCGCGCAATCGATTCCCTGCATGAAATTACCTCCAGAAATATGATTTTGAGGGAGAAATTTTTTGATCTTCGCTTCAATACACATATCTATTTCCCTGAATCAGGGTCAAGGAAGCGTTTTCAAGGTTCGGGAATGCTCACAATTGATTCCCCGCATAAAATTACCCCTAGGAGGTCACTTGTTAAAAAGATTTTAAAAAATTTTCTACCCGGCCCTAAGTTGGACTCCCCCTTTAACAACTAAAAATTTATTAACAAATTTTAGGTATTAAACGAAATTAGTGCTATGATAAATCTTATTAATAAAGATATCGAAACTGGTATGGAATCCGGAAAATATGACATAAAACCAAGAGTTGAAGTTTGTGTAGCTTCAATTATCAACCTCTTACTTTTCGGCTATCAATTTCATGGAGTGAGCATTTTCTTAATTTTTTATTTTGTCCAAAAATTCAGGAAAGAAGCCATGAATTTCACGAACTAAAACGTTTGGTCATACAATATATGACTTTGGTTGGGCAACCAGATGCACAGATTTTAATGTTTCGACCTTATTTATACAATTGGCCATATTTTGACAAAATCTTTGCAAAATTTCAAGAATATATTGGAGGGATGTTCAATTTTTTTGATCGACAGATTGAAGAAATTCAAAAAGAGGCCAATGTTAATGAATATGGTGAGCCCACGGATTATGTAACGGCGTTTTTGAAAGAAATGAAAACGAGAGAGGATGAAGGATATACGTGAGTCTGCAGTTATTTTTTATTATAAAATGAATTGTCATGAAATGTTTGTACCTGGATAGACAGTTTGTATAGATCGGACGAGGCCAGATCAGGCTAGACCAGACTAGAAAAACCATAAAGGACTAGAACAGATCAGATCAAAGCAGAGCAGATCAATCCAGACAATACCAGACCAAATTTGACCAAACCAGACGACTTGAGGACGATTGCCACAGCAGAAAATTGACATCGACTGACAATTGCCACCGACGGGAAATTGCCAGTCGAAAATTGCTACCATTGTCAACAGCGAGACAAGCCAGTGATGGCAATTGTCCGTTGCCAGCCGGTGGCAATTGTCCGTTGGCGGCAATTTCTGCGGTGTCAATCGTCCTCATCCAAACCAGACCAAACAGACAAGTACATTATGATCCTGTTAACAAAACCATGCTTGATCGAAAATTAGAGAACCAAACATACTCTATCCCTATCTTGAAAGATCGAACAAGTCCAGAGAGGGTGTCATTTTTTGGCTCGTCTGCGTAGAAAGATATCCAGATCTTGCACCCTTCTTTATGTATGGACTAATCCGATCTTGGGTGGACTGAATTCAAATAAATTTCATAAAAATTTACAAATTTTAGCATGATCGAGCTCAAAAACAATCTTTTGGACCTTTGGCTTGCTGGACAAGACACCACCACTGTCACTCGTAATCTTGTTTTTCATAATTTAGACTTAAAAATTTTTTAGTTCTATGGGGAATTATATTCATGATTCACCACCAGGACATCCAACAAAAGGTTCAAGAAGAATTAGATCATGTAATCGGATCCGACCGCCTCATAACAATGGAAGATAAATTCCATTTACCATATACGTCCGCTGTAGTAAACGTAAGGCCAACTTTACGACAAAATAAATATTTAGGGGTTGAAAACATTTTGTGAAAGAAATTACATGGGGTGTGAGTAGGTTGAGGTATTTCCAAGCACAAAATTGGAGGGTAGTGGTCTCCAACGTCGTAATTATCGGGAAACCTGGTGAAAATCCACCCCCCCCCTGCTCCAACCTGAAAATTTTTTATTTTTCGGGGAAGAAAAATGAATTTTTTTGAAAAAAGTCGAAAACTTTCCAAACCCAAAATTTTTCCCCCTCCCTATAGCCTTAACCCCACCCCCAAAAATTTCTCTCCATCCAAAAAATAAAATTTCGAATTCGTAGGAAGTACAACGGTGCAGCAACATAATGCCTCAAAACTTACCTCGAAAGACAACAAGAGATGTTATTATTGGAGGATATAAAATTAAAAAAGGAACAGCAATTATGCCATTGGTATCGGTTGTGCATTATGACGAGAAGGTATAATAAAAAATTGAAAAAAATTAAAATGTTTTAGATCTTTCCAAATCCAAGAGAATTTAATCCCAACCATTTCTTAACATCAGATGGCCAACTCAAAAAAGTTGATCAACTTATTCCATTTTCGGTCGGAAAAAGATTTTGTTTGGGTGAAAATATGGCAAAGTCTGAAATTTTCTTGATTTTTTCGAATTTGTTAAATCATTACAAGGTAAGATTTTTCCTATTTTTGCTTAATGTATGCATAAAAATCTAAAAATTTTGCTCAACATCCTTAAAATTCCTTGTGTCGACCCACTACCAATCACAATTTGAGGGGTGCTGGCAGTGTTTAATGGCCCTCTCCCTCCCCCCAAAATCCAAGGATCATGCTAGTTGACTTTATCGACTAAAATTTTTTTTTGTTAGTAAAAAAATCACTTTTCTGAAAGAAAATAACAAGATTTTGACGATTTTGATAAAAAAAAAATAGAATTTTTAGCAAAAATTTTAAAAATAAACATTTTTCAATAATTTTGGCCATTTTTTATGAAAAATTATAATGGGGGACTATTAGGCTTTTTGAGCGCTTTGTGAGCAAAATTTTTTGCTAGTTGACTTTGACTGTCCTTGCTAGGACCCCCACCCAAATTGGATGGAGGTTGGAGAAGGGTCTTAAAATACTGGATAGTGGATGGGTTTGGGATATTGATCATGTTTGCACCAAAATTTAGTTGTTTTTTGAAAGATTGGATAAAAATAGATGGCAAAAAATGTTTTATTTAATAAGAAAACAACGTGCATTTTAGTTTTCCGAAAATGCTAATGGAGAATTACCTTCACTCAAAAAAGAATTTGGGCTTAGCATTCATCCACAGCATTTTACCTGCAATATGAAAAAAAGAAAACGTTTTTAAATAAAAATTCAACAATCTCCAAATTTTGTTTAGTTTAATATATTTTAATGTAAATTTGAAAAAAAATTAACTTTTGTAAATTGTTCAAATTCAATAAACTTATACATAAGGTAAACTATAAAAAACTTGGCTGGCGCTTTTTTTTATAAGGTCATTCAAGTTCGAATAATAATAATAATAATGCAATGTTTGCAAGAAAAATCCTTCATTCTTAATATCAAAAGTGTGCAAACAAATCGGCATATTTTATTTTTATAAAATATATAGGGTGTTTCACCTGGCTTAGCCAAGTGACGAGTGATTCACACATGGAATTGATTATTTTAACGCTAGCAAACAATTTATCAGTCATTTGATGCTGAGAAATATTTTCGTCTTTAAATGGAAAAGTACTACGCTTTTGTTCGATAGTTTTTGTATATCTTTTTTTGAATTCTTTGTTTTTAAGCTCTATATTAAAAAATTCCTTTTTATCTAAAAAAATTGAATTTAAAATTTTTCACACAAATTTTTATGCATTTTTTGAAGAGTGATAGAAATATAATGTTTTTTAAACCCTTATCTATTGTTGTAATGGAGTTGTTTTTGTGTTAAATTTCAATCAATTTTTTAATTTTTGTTATTTATGTCTATTTTAGATCCGAATTTGTTCACATTTTGTTCGTTTTTCGATATTTTAATAATTAATTTCGTAATTTTCGAAAATTCTTAGCTGCCAGATAGAAATTGTGTTGCATATGCTCAATGATTGATCAGGGAGATTTACAAATTAATGATGATGAAGAATATAGGATTTTATTTCGTATGCAATCAAGGGTAATTTCGAAAAAAGGAGGGCGAAAAGGCAACTCTGGGTGGTTCTGGTCACCGGGTGCAGTATTGAAATAGGTTGTACAACAGTTTTAAACACGTGAAAATTGTTGTTTATATTGTGCAACAGTTTAAATACGTGAAAACTGTTGTGTTGTACAACAGATTAAATATGTTGTGTTAAAACTGTTATATTGTCATTATTCGTTACCTGGTCGATCCGACCCTTTCCTACGACCAAAAATTTCTTCAGATTTGAATTCTCCACCATCGAGTGTAAAAAAATCGGCCAATTTGGTGAATTTTTTGAAATTTAAAAAATCGGATTTTCAAAAAGTTCTCCAAATCGCCTGACTTTTTGTACTTGGGAGTTTTTTCGACATGAAGAACTCGAATCTGAAGGAATTTTTTGATTTTGTAGCCCCTGGCGAGTGCAGTTGTACTTAATATGCATCTTTTTTAGAAAGCAGCACTTTTTGTGGCAATAATTGGCATTGTATTTTCAATAGTTGAAATAATACATGGTGCAGTAACCTCAAAATATAGTATAGCTGGCGCATATGGTAGTATCTTATGTGCAATTTTTATCGTTGCATGTTTATTTATATTTTATGCAAATTATTTTAAAACCTCATGGGCTTATTTGCCTTACTTGATAACAGCAGTAAGTTGACTTAAAAATCCCGCTTTCTATCAGCCACAATCACAAAAGATTTAAATTTTACAAGCGTCTTGCTCTATTTTTTTACAAAGCAGCCCCTCTATCATGAAATTTGACCATTCTTGCTGTAGAGTCAATGGGTATTTTGCAGCACTTTGCTGCGCTGCGTGTAGCTATCAGCGCAGCAATCAGCGTCGCGCGCAGCTGCTGCGCTTAGCGCTGTGAAGTAAAAAAAAAGACCCAACATTTTTAGGCAGTTGGTATTATATTATATGGTCTATTTGCTGCTTTCTTATTAATTATGGCAATATTTTTACCTCAGTTTTATGTGGACTACATTTCTAAAGATTCAAAAACAGGTAATTTGTTTTAAATTTGTTCAGTGGCACGTTTTACTTCCCGGATTTTTGAAGTTGGCTTCGTGGCGGGGGCGAAAAAGTAGGTTGTACCACTCCCGTTCACACCACCCATTTGGGTAGTACCACCCACCATCCAAATCACCGTGAATAGTGCTACCCATCAACCACCCAGGATAGGTGATGCCACCCATGGGCGGTTTGGGTGGTGGGTGATAACTCATTTTTGCCCCCTGCTCCGTCGTCTGGAGTAAAAGTTTCCTATTTCGGGTTATGATGTTGGAAACTTTGCAATGTGTCAGAACCAAGGGTGTTAAGATCTGGGACTCAGCCCATGGGCCAAGGTCGCGGTTTTTTACGGCCATTAAAATGGGGTAAACCGGGACTGTAAATTTTTTGTAAATTTCAAATTCTTATTATCAAACATCATTGTTTTAGAAACAAGGGCACTATGTATTACATTCTTTTGTATTATTGCTATTGGGGAAATAATTGCAATTTATTTATGGCTGGTAGTTTTAAAAGCCTTCAGGCATACGAAAAATGTTATTGAACCAGCTGAACTAAGGTCATCCCATTATTTAATTGCTGAACATGATCATCACCACCATGGATAATTTATAAATTTTATTTTAAAATTATATAAATCAATTTTTCTAAGTAAATGTATCAAAAAACACACCTTTTTCAAAAATAAATTACAATATTGACCAAGTCCTCGATCAGGACTCGGTCAATATACTGTTGCTACAGCCCACAATCCGGATTAATCCGAACGCATCAGGAAGCTATCCGGACGCATAGTAACATCTATTATAACAATTCGGACGCATCTATCACGACCCTTATGCTGTTAGTTATAAATAAAATTACTGTATTTATTTATTCCTTCAACAATAAAGACTTTCACGTTAAAAAAATTGCTTTACAAATAAACATCATTTTTTGACGAATATTTAAGATCAAACAACATAGAAGATATGTTCGAAAGACGTTTTATTCGTGATGAGTTAGATAATTTAATTAATTGTAAATCAGTTTGTTGTTCTCTATATGGCATTAGGCATCCTAGTTGTGCTTGGAATGCTATTCTATAGTCTCGGCTAAATTAAATTTTAAAACACACGAACAAAATTCCTGGCCATACAATGATTTAAGAAATGCCATGAAGAGGATGGATCAGTTCCCCCAATTCTTCATAAATAATGACAGGGATTTGGTTCTTATAATTAGTAGAGACCGGACCGAAGCGAGACTCGATCGAGGATCCTCGGTCTGATCCTTGATTTTTTTGTGTCAACCGAGGAAAGCCGAGCATCGAGAAAATCAAAGACCGAAAAAAACTGAGGATTTGATCCTCGGTCATCTCGACTTTCGGTCTCGTTCCATAGCCTCGAAAAAAATCTTGGGCAAAAACATAAAGGAAAAAATTCTCGTCCGTCGGTCACAATCCTCTGTTTTTTAAATACGAGGATTTATCTTTTGGTTCCTCCAAAGAAAAATATTGGTCACCCTTACCCTTGGTCTCAGACTCGGTTTTTTGAAAACTCTGGTCTCTAATAGTTAGAACCCCACAACCCTAAATTTGTTTAAAGTTTACCTGAATAAATAATATACAATAAAGTTTATGGAAACTCCAAAATTGATTAATATGCCCACTGAGATTGTCAAAATTAACAAATTAACGTGTGGTATAAGAGACAAAACCACACTATGTGTAATAAGAGCTGTAGGCCAACTACAGATCACTATAAGCATAACAATTGTCAACGATTTTAGGATTTTTTTAGTTGCTCTACAGCTATCTAAATTATAATATCGTATTTTCTCTAATAGAACCCCCCCCCTTTAATACACTTTGTTTCACATCTATAAACGCACCCCATTTTTGCTAGTTTGTGGTGCCACAAAGAAATCTAATTAAACCACTATTAGCACATGATTCTGCATAAAAACTAGTACAAATGGGGAGGGGATGCGTTTATAGATGTGAAACGGAATGTAGAACCCCATCCTCTAATAGAACCCCACACTTGAGACCAATCAAAAATAAAACCCCATCTTCTAATAGAACCCTACCCTCTCGCAATGGAAAAATGGCAGTTCATTGAACAATTTTCTTGAATTTTCTTTTAGCATGGAACAATATGAGATATTTTGTATTTTTGCAACACAATTTTTCAAAATGTATAAACTCTTAGAAAATTCAGCCATATTGACCTCATTGGTCTTAAACTTTTTTGATTTTTTTATTTGCCATAAACTAAATTTTTCGAAATTTCATGATCGAAAAATAGATTAACACTCAAAATCCTAAATCTCAAAATCCCAAATACGAAATTCCAAACTCAAAATCACAAATCTCAAAATCCCAAATTCTCAAAATTCTGATTCTAATCCGAATTCAAAATCTGAATTCAAAATCAGAATCAGAATCCGAATTCAGAATCCGAATCCGGATTCAGAATCCAAACAAGATTCAGAATCCGAATCCAAAATCGGAATTTGGATTCAAAATCAGAATTCAGAATTCAGAATCCAACAACCGAATTCAGAATCCAAAAATCCGAATTCAGAATCCGGATTCAAAATTAAAATTCGTAAATTTGAAATTAGGCAAAAGTTTTCGGACCCGACCGGAGCTCCATAAATTTTCAACAAAAAAAAATTAAAATTCGATCATAGGTAGAAAAAAATGCAAATTTTAAATGAATTTGTAATTTTGAGATTTGGGAGTTTGAGTAATTTCCAAAAAATAGAACCCCACCTCCAATAAAAACCCACACTAGAGACCAATTGAAAAATAGAACCCGATGGGGTTTTATTAGAGGAAATATGATAAGTTAAACAATTTTATGCATAATTTTTTAGGCCATTTAAGATTCTTTTTTATAGGGTGTTTCAAAAACTCGGATTCTTGCTCTTTTGCGCTTTTTTTCAAAATTTGCCATCATTAATTGTCACCAAAATACCCTAATTGATTATTTTATATATTACCTTTCATTCTCTTAACAAAAATCCACATTGACGTATAAATTACAGCCATTGAAATGGTTAAAAAATAAAAGACGTATGTTTGAATTTGGCGCATTCTGAAGCTATGAAATGCATCGATTATGCAAATTATTTTGCTAAGAATAATAAAATTAAAAATCCAAAAATGGGTGTTTTATCTTACAAGTTATGTAAACTTTTTGCTTCATGATATGTAAGTACACTCCATATAATACCATAAGCAATCGGTATTATTAAAAGGCCACATATATAAATGGGTTTATTTAGATGACCATATCTAAATTGAAAAAGTAGAATAGGGAAAACCGATAAAAACGTTCGGTTTTTTCGAATTTTTTTTCGGGATTTTTCGGCTTTCTCAAATAAATTTTTTGCGAAATTTTTTTTTAAATTGTCGTTTTTAAGCTGAAATAATTAAACAAAGACATTTTTGGTAAAAAAAGGATGCATTTTGATTTAAAAAATTGAAATTCTGGACATTTTAAGAGAAAAATTGGTCATTTTTGAATGAAAACTCATTTATCGGTTTTTTCGCTTTTTTCTTTCACTTTTGGTTTCGATTTTGTTTAATAGGTTTTTTAAAAATCCAGTTTCAGTTCGGTTTTTTCTGTTTCCCAACTTTATGAAAAAGCTAAAGGGAAACTATAAACAATGTAAGTAGAAGAGGGCTTGTGGAGATCTCCCAATGCGTCTCGATGAGACATGTTATGAGGAGAAGGGATTTCACAAAGTCCACCTTCCACAATCACCGAAATCGGCCAAAGGCTAAAACATATTAAAGGAGGGGAAATATCCAGAGCCTATTTGAAAAAAAAATTTTTTTCCTAATTTTTTTTATTGCAAAATGACATATCTAGGGGTAATTTTATGCGAAAAATCGATTGCGCGCATTCTCGAAGCGTGAAAACCTTTGT
>JAQGBS010001475.1:0-15633 GCA_034698545.1 Acrobeloides obliquus
GCCACATGGACAAGTAGACAAACCCCACAGGTGCGGAAAATGCCGAAAAGGTGTAGGCAAGGGTCAAAATTATAAAACTTCACTCGCCCTATGAGTGAAGGCCGAGCACGTTAGCCACTCGGCCAAGATCAAAAACCAAAATATGGCACTTGTTTGGTAGCTCTCGATGAGCTGAATCGATTGTCAGAGGGGACACGGCACGGAAAAATGCCGAATTGAAAAAATGGATAAGGATCTTTTAAGGCATAATGTTTGAAAATTTCTGTAAGAGTTGGAGAGGCTCAAAAGATTTTTCTTACTTTTGACACTGTATGAAAAGCCGCTTTGTGCAACTGGACAATATAATCATCAAATTTGATTTCTGCCTCTTCTTCCTCCGATGGTGGCTCTCCTTGTTTCTTTTTCTTCAACTTCGAAACCCTATCTTTAACATCATATCTTGCGCACAACGCCAATGCAAACATGGTAGGCTCTTGTTTTGGTGCACGACCAGCGAGAGAGATTTCCAAAATTTCACGAATTATCAATCCACCTTTTCCATCTCTGATAATCCTGACCAAGCGCTCCAAATTATTAATAGTTAATTGTTTTTCTGTCGAGTAATAAGTTCCACCAGAAGTGCCCAAGATTAGAAATCGACGGATTAGGGTTACATCAGAAACTTGGAATGCATAACCACCGGCAGAATTCTTGACTTCATCATCACGCGTTTTCAGCATTTGTCCAGGTATCTGGGCAGGTTCGTAATTGACTTCAGGGGTGTCCAAAAGCTGCAAAAGGCGGATGCTTTCCTCGATATTTTCGAGAGAAGATTGTTCGACTCGGACCATGTTGATAGTCAAATTCTAAAAATTCAAATTTTAGGCTTGTAAAATTCAATAAACAAAAAATCGCGAAAAATTAAAAAAAAGTAACACGACATAATTCATTTTTAAAGATGATTAATAAATGTCTATCAATTTATCAATTTAAACAATTTTTCACTTTTATGTTTTTGCCCAAAATTTTTGAAAATTTAAAAAAATTACCTTTGTCGTTTGGTCTATGTTAATTTCAAAAAAATTTGTTTAAAAAGAAAAACGAAAGAGGAAGTAAAATGGAAATAAGCATCGACTATTCTTCCCTCTCACAAACAAATAAAAAATCTATCAATGTACATTTTTGTTGTTTGCGTCGTCAAGGAGCATGAATACTAACTCGCTTTTCTTCACTTGTTTATTTCAAAATCGAATTTTTTTTCTAACCTAAAGATCAACAAAAAAAAACGTTTATACATCTAACGCACATCAAATAAATAATGCTATTTGGTCGCGTCCTTTTGTGCTTCATTTCTGATTATAGGTGCGTTTTCAGCTGGGTGTGTAGACAAAGTACAGGGTGTCCCAAAAAAAGTAGAATTTTGAAATTTTTTAGGGTCAATTTTTCGAAAAAATTTTTTTCTAAAAATATCATTTCTAGGGCTAAAAATAGCTGAAAAACACGAATCCGACGTCCAAAAATTTTTTTGACCCATAAAAAATCCTTAAAATGGTTTTTTAAGACTTTATCATAGAAAAATGTGTGATAAAGTCTTAAAAAACACGTTTTTGGCCATTTTAAGGGGTTTTTATGGGTCAAAAAAATTTTTGGACGTCGGATTCGTGTTTTTCAGCTATTTTTACCCGAAATGACATTTTTAGAAAACAAATTTTTCGAAAAATTGACTCCAAAAAATTTCCAAATTCTACTTTTTTTTGGGACACCATGTAATTAATAAATGGAATGTATATGATAAATGGAATGATTCTGGAATTAAAAAATTTTGGGAACCCCGCCAAAAATAGAGGGACCCCAAAGCAGTTTATTCCTATTTTACAGCTAGTCATTGAAGTTTCAGAGGACAATGGGGCTTAAAGGATCACTCCACTCGGAAAAAATTCTATGCAAAAATTATATATTCGGAAAATTTATGAAAAATGGAGCATCTTTTGTTTTTACGGCATGTTCTGAATCGTTGTAGTTTTTGAGATAATTACGTTTGAAATTGCTCATGTTTTCGTTGTAATACACAAACTTTTTTGAATTTTTTGCGAAAAAATTGATTTTCCATCAATCTTTTAAATTGTTATAAAATGAACACTGTAGCCACAAATGCGATTATTTTTGCGGAAGATTGTTTTTGTTGCTTTCCCACATCAATTTTTGATGAAATTTTTTTCAGAATTGTATTTCGGATATGGACGAACACTTTTTACTTTACTCACTTTTTACACAGAGCTCCCGAAGAAGTATACAGAACTTCCAAAAAAAATCGCAGCCGTCTCTACATAAAATCACAATCTTCAAATGTTCCGTATATCTTAGGTTTTGGATTATGACAAGATTAGTCAATTGAAAATTTTGACTTTTCTTCAAGGGTCTTATATAATAAAATAAGCTTATAAAACTAAATACTCATAAAAAAGAATGGTTCAATATTACTCAATCTAGTGTTTATATACAAGATAGACCTAAATTGTCGAAAACACGTAAACATCTAGGCAATAATGTAAACCACCCCAAAAAGTAGATTGTCTTAAAAACTGTTCACTTATCTAGCTCTAAAAATAAGCAATGCCTATTGACTTTGTTCATTTCCTTCATGTCCTTCTATTAGTTTCTAATCAAAACAAAAAATTTGTCATTTTTATTTATTTAGTTTTATTTTGAAAGACTTTATAAATGGTTAAAAAATAAAAAGTGAATGAAATTTCACCGAACAAGAGATTTTATAGGAGATATTTCGCAAGTGATGAAATCTTGTTGAAAGACAATGATGTCAATGTTATTGCTTATTTAAAAAAAGTGATGCTTTTTAAAGTTGAAATAAATTGCATAATGTTTTATTCCCTTTTTTATTGAAGTTTAGAAATATGATATACTTTAAAAAATAACGATAAAAATCAAATTGGTTGATTTTTTTATTCAGAAGTTTTCGCTTTTTGATATTTTTTCGAAAAACATCTGTAATGATTAACCACTTAAAATAGCGGAATAGTGTGATACAACACATGTATACAAGCCTGAAAAAAACAAGAGTTGGCCTGAAAGAACAAGAGCAAACCTGTTTGATCGAAAAAAGCTTCTCGTCAGAGAAGATGATCCTTCGGTGTACCGTTTCAACATAGCACGGCATCTATCCAACCGCTTCTTTTTGGCTTCTTCAGTCAACTTCTGCCTTTTCTGGAATTTGAACGCTTTCAGTTCGAGATCTTCATGCAGAATCCTCCGAACACTTCTATCCGACATACCCAACTTTTTGCCTAGCTTTCTTCCCGAGTTGACTTTGCTTGTCGAGTTCCGTTGAATCATACCTTTGGCTCTTTGATATATTTTTCACAGCGATTTTACCAAAAGAACGATCCTTACGGCGTTAATTTTACAAAAAAAGATCGTAACAATGACGCTATTTTGACAAAACTTGATATGAATAGATAGATAATAATAATTTTATTAAAAACTAAAATAACCGCAAAATTTATAAAATTGTACAACATTTATCTTTTGTAACAGCAACCCGGGTATCATCATTTTCCGTATTTTTATCCGTACAATCATCATTTCCATCGACATCTTTATTTTTGATCTTTTCAGAGCTTCCATCATGATTTGAAGAGTTTTTATGGGCTTTGACCTAAAATAGTAAAGAAAATAAGCGTTAAACAAGTGTCAAAATTACTTGTTCCAATAAAACTTCAACATCAGGCCAGTCTGTATTATCAGTGCAAACATAGTTGTATAAAATTCGACCTTTTCTATCAACAAGTACACAACCACCAGCTTGACCGAAATTTGTAAATTTCTTTTCAGATTTTTCATCGTCATCATGGGAGTGGGAGATGTTGAACGCTTCATCATTGCATACAATTTCCGTGAACTAAAAATGAATAATACATTTATAAAAAATTATATTAAACTCTGCCCATGTTGAAGTGGCGAGCTTCTCACTTAACATTTAAATTGTCGAGGGTTCGATCCCGTTAGTGTAAAAAGACCCTGATTCAGGGAAGAGGTGTGTATATTGAAGCGAAAAAAAGCTAATAGGATCAGGGAAGCGTTTTCAAGCTCCAGAAATGCGCGCAATCAATTCCTCACATAGAAAAACCCCCTATAGGTTTATTTTGGTGAAAATTAAAAAATTGAAAAAAGTTCCCAAAAATTGCAAAATTGTCTTTTCTGAAACAGCCTGTAAAATTTTTTAGACATCCAATTTTTTCTTTAATTTTCAAGTATTTTTCCGACTCTTTGTTCCTCATGGGAATGTGAATCCATCCGCTAGTCATCGACGACGAATTTTAAGACCCCACTTTTAAATTTTATAACTCTCAAACTGGTTGTAAAAGTAAAATTTTTTCGACGAGGATTTTAAAGTTTTCTCAAGTACATCCTTCATAAATTTGAGCGAAGAATGGGCATTTTTATTATTCGATTACAACTTTTAGGACTTCTTCTTTTTTTCTTTTATGCACATAAAAATTTTTCTTGTCGGCAAATTGATGAGTTTATAAATTTGTTTTGGATTTTTTATATTTTTTAGCAGACGCCTTATGGATGCGTACTTCTTGTTTTTCTCACAAGGGGATACCGCGAAATTTTTTTCGATTTAAAAATTTTTTTGTATAATATTTAGTGTGAATTACTGATTCGAAAAAAGTATTCCTCTTAATTCTAGAGTTGAAAAAACCCATTTTACAAAATGCAAAAAAAATTTTGCCTCAGGCGGGAATCGAAACCGGGATTGTATGGCTATAAATCAGCACATAAACGTTGCACAATCAATGCACATTCCAGGAAGTGTCCGAAAAAAGCTCAATATTTTTTTCGGACACTTTCCAGTATTCCCTTGTCTGGTTTTTGGGATTTAGGATTTTTTAATAAATTCTTTTGGATTACCCGTTACAAAAATTGAAGGATTGACCTAGACTGTATAGATACAAGTGTGAAAGGTCAATAGGATGATTGACAAAGAAGTTTTGTGTGTGGTAAAGATCAAGTTTCTTTCATTGTTTGTCTCAAAGATCGTCGTGTTTTCTTTTTGTTTTTTAGGTTAATAAATAGATTTTCAAACTTTTTACCATTAAAATAGCTTTTATTCCGGCTATCGAAACAGCACTTTGTCTATGTTGTAATATCCTCATCATTGCCTCTTCTTCATTTAAGAGCATTCGAAATGGCACTCCAACTAATTTCAAAAATCCACCTCCTTCTAAAAAAATTTTAATAAATTTTTTCGAAATTAGGCACGCTTCACTATGGTTTTTCTAACTTTTTTATGAGACCATATTCGGGCTAGGGATATGTATTTGGAGGACAAGGTCAAAAGTTGCTCAGGTCGGAGTGTCAAAAGCCCCAGGATAAAATTTTGATTTTTATCCCTCCCCCAAATTTTGTCTCAGATCAAACATTCTAATTTTTATTCCCCCCCCCCCCCACTTAGTTTTGTCCCAGAAAAAAGTTTTGATTTTTATCTCCCAAATTTTGGTTGGGAAAATTTTTTGATTTTTTGTTATAGAGGAGTGAGAACAAAAATCAAAACTTTCTCTCTTCTGTGGGTACTTGTAGAGGGCCTTGGCTCTAATTTGAGCCTTTCGCGACTTTTTTCTCAAAGTTCAATAATCATACCAACTCCGTTTGTCGAGCCTTTAGTCAACAATAGAATATCACAGTTTAATACTTGGAACTCATGTAATCTTTCATACATTTTCATAACTTGCTCCGCGCATTCTGGGGTGGCAAATGACGTTACCACTTCGATAAACATCATATCATATTCGGAATTTTTTACATAGGTTAATAATGTGCTATTGCTTTGCCTTAGACTTTTATTTCCAAGTCGTATATCTAAAAAGTTTGATTAAATTTGTTACCCTGATCAATTTTCCAAAAATTTTTAGCATCCCTAGGACCAGTGGCGGTGAAGAACTTGGTTTTGGGGAGCACCTAGGTAAAAACCATATTTTTCTTAAGAAAATTTTCGAATTTTCTCAAAAATTCGGACATCAAAAATGAATTATATAAAAATTTAAAAAAAGATGCAGTTTCTATTGTTACGCAAACACTATATATACCCGGTTTCTTTGGCTGTTAAAAACCTCCATAAATTTTGCACTCAACTTCACTAAAACTTTTATCTTTTTTCAATAAAGCTGCACTAAAACACAAAAATCAATATCAAGATGCAGATCTTTACAGCTTGATCTGTTTTTATTGAATGCACCGAAATGAAGTTTGATCGAAAAGATCGGTTCAAAAACCTTGTGTCTAGCGTCGTAATTTTGTCCAGGTTTGGGAGGGGGGAGTTTTCGAAAATTTCCCATTTTCCTCTAATGATGTAAAATTATATTTTTGAGATTAGATCAAATGCTTTACCTGAAACAACAAAAATGGCAGTAACTTTACAGAACCGGAACACAGTCCTGATGAGGAAAAGGGAGAGAGGGTTCTATTTTTTATGTTTGTCCCCAAAATGGCGAATTTGAGGCGCTACTATTGCTACGATCTTTCTAAATTCTTACCATCAGCTGGACCAAGCGCAGACCCACTAGGTCCCAGAATCTTCTCTAAATCTTCATCTAGACTTCTTAAAAAATTTTCCCATCTTATAAAAGCTTCATTCAATTTTGTGATTAGCATGCCTAAAAAAATTTTTAAAGATTTTTTGTATTTTTCTCTTACCAGTCTCAGCAATACCACCTTCAGAATGTGTAAGTTCATGTAATTTATGCTCATAGTCATTTACTGTTCTAACATCAAGAACTTCAAATAATTTTGTTAGTTGGGTGCATATCTCATTTCCAACCATGCGATTTTGTAGGCAATTAACAGTAAAATGAACAGCCGAGGTTTCGGAGACCAACTAAAAATATTATATATGTTACCGTCATATCTGAAAGTTTTTTTTGGTCAAACATACACGAAATGATGTTTTTTGCTACGATTTTGTACAAAAATGCATAAAAAATTAAAAATGAGTCATTGAAATAAGACTACCACCATGAATTAACAATAGTCTTCATATATCAAAAGAGAATTCAAAAAGAAAGCCGACAAAATATGAGCAAAACGAATAAAATTTTTAGAGCTATCAATGGTGTTGAAAAATGTTACGATTGTTACTAAAGTTTATGAATTTTATGATAATTTTATTATGGATTCGTATTGTTATATCACACAAAATCGAAAGTGATAGTCGATTTAAGGTTTGGAATTTAAAATTTTGAATTTATCCAATAACCAATGCTACCAAAGTCGACAAATTGACAATGCTCTATTTTTTTCGTGAAAGAGTTGTGGTAATTTTTCTTCGCCGACCTCCACAACACTATGTAGGTCGATGAGAAAATTTTCCAAAATTCCTTCAGGAAAAATTTTAGATCCTTGTCACGTTGTTGTTAGCATTAGCTAAAAACTAGCTAAAAAGACCAATGTTTTTAGTTTTACTGGAATTTTCCTTCATATTCATGTAGGAATCATCTAAACCCAGAAAATTATGGAATTTTAACTAATGCGAATCAATCTTTTTATGGAGAACATGTTGTTATCTTTTATGAACAAAAATTTGGACTGTATCCAAGAATTTTAGTAGACAAGAAAAATAAATCAAATATAATTGAAATTATTAATGGTGGACTACCTCAGGTAATTTTGACTATACTAATAGCTTATTCAGACTCAGGAAAGAAGAAAAAGGAGAGAGAGATGGTAATCAAGGCTGGAGTGAAACAGCTCCAAGAATCGGTACAGGCGAGAAATGAATCGGGAATTAGTATCGATTAGGTATCCCACTGAACGTGAAATATTTCAAAAAAAATTTTTTCATTGACCCCTCTAGAGGTAATTTTATGCGGGGAATCAGAATTTCACATTTCCGAGACTTGAAAATCTTTCCCCCGAATCAAGAAAAGGCTATTTATATGGCGTATGGCATGTGATTCTTGTCAAAAATATGACTCTAAAGAGGGCCGTTGGTATAAGAGATCACTTCGAGTGCTTAGCTGCAATTTCATAGATGGCAAGAATATATGGGTGATGTCGCTACAAATCGTTCGCTCGCCTTTTATAATCTTCTCCAGATCTAGGCATCCCTAATAGTCGTTATTTGGTGGGAAATTTTACCTCCAAACTCTCCCGCAAAAAAACGTTCGTCCAGGGATGCCTAGATCTGGAGAAGATTATAAAAGGCGAACGAACGATTTGTAGCAACATCACCCATATGTCTTTGCCATCGATGAAATTGCAGCTAAGAACTCGAAGTGATCTCTTATCCCAACAGCCCTCTTTAGGGCCATATTTTTGACAAGAATCACATGCCATGCGTCTTATAAATAACTTTTCTTGATTCGGGGAAAGATTTTCAGGTCTCGAAAAATGCTACTACATGGTCAGAAAACAAATGGACTTATTTCAACTCTTTAAGTCTTTACACTACCCTAATAACTCTTTTCAGAATGTAAATCTAAAAGATCATCTCGCTAAAATTAGAGAAGACGTCTTCAACGCTATTCCTAATAAAAACTTTTCTGGACTAGCTATCATAGATTATGAAGAATGGAGACCACTTTATGATTCAAATTGGAGTTCAAAATCCATCTACAAAATTATGTCAATAAATGAGGCAAAAAGAAAATTTCCAAATATTAGTAAAAAAGCTGTAGAACTCAAAGCTCAGGAAATGTTTGATTCAGGGGCAAAGTAAGACGATTTAAAAAAATTAGTTGGAATCTTTGAGTGAACTCAAAAAAATTATTGCCTCAAGCAAAATTTTTTTAGTTGAAAATTGGGCGAGGGGTCACATTGGTTCATTAATTTTTTCGCCGATACGACGAATTAGGGGGAGGGGGGGGGGTACAGTACCCTCCCCCCTTGCCCAAGTTTTGTCCGTTACTGTATATTTTAAGCCAGTTATATCAACTGCTCATTTTAGAAAATTCCTCCTCGAAACTATAAAATTATGCAAAAAACTCCGTCCGAAAGCAAAATGGGGATTTTATGACTATCCAAGCTGTAATTATGATGCTGGTCATCAAGGAGAAACAGAATGCTCGAAAAAATATCAAAGCATAAATGAGAGGTTTGTAATTTGTACCCTATATTTTCTATAAGCAAAAAATTATAGATTACTTTGGCTATATAAAGAAGTTGGTGCTTTATACCCCCAAATTTATTTGTATAAAAAGTCTGAAGATAGGTCAATAACACAAAGTTATATTCATGCTAAAGTATGTTTTTTAGTAGAGTGGGTTTTAACCGAAAAACCCGGATTTTCCTGATTTTTTTTGGTTATCGAATTTTTCAGACTTTGTCAGTAAAATTGAAGTCCTTTTTTCAATATTTGAAAATCCGAAAAAGTCTAGGACCAACCCTGATTTTTGAACATAAAGCTTTACTTTTAGGCAATGGAAGCTGAATGGATACAAATTATTACTAAAAGATCTATACCCTTATATTTTTATTCAAAAATTGAATATTCTCCATATATGAACAGAAGTGAAGGAGAACATTTTTATAATAAGGTAATTTTATTTTTCATGCAAAAATAATAGCGGTATCGTGTTTAGCGCCTAAAATTACCCCTAGAACGTATTAAATAGTAATATTTGCAAAAAAATGCCACCACGTAGGAGTCGAACCCTCACCTTCGGTCGTCGATCGAAGCGCTTTTCCACTCAGACAAGTTTTAATCCAATTGTGCCCTCTCTCTTTTTTCCTTGACCAAAAAAAGCAAAGGACATTATACTTTAAGTCAATAGAAAGAGAATTGAAAATCACCCAAAAATTTTTAGGAAGATTTATGTGACACCATTGGCTACCCTTTAAACATTGGCGCAGATGGAATAGTTTTATGGAGCACTTCTACAAACATGAAAGAAAGATGTCCTGTAATAAAAAATTATTTTGAAGAACTTTTTGGACCTTATATCAAACATTTTAACAAGAAAATGACAAGGTTGAAAAAAATTTGAGGCTTCAAAAAATATAAAATAAAATTATAGCTGCGAGAAAAGGCTGTGTAACAAGCACGGCAGATGTATTCTACAAGACAGGATGCCAAAAGCTGGATGTTTTCCGAAAATTTCTCGTTATATGTGTATTTGTGACAAGGGATATACTGGAGAGAATTGTGAATATGAAGTATAGAAAAACGAGCAGTGACGTATTTAGAAATTTTTTAGTAATATTTCAGGGGCATAGATTTATAAACTGTTTTACGAGAAAGTTAAAAAAGTTGGCGCTCTATAGTGCAGAGGATAAGGAAGCAGTCCGTCAGATCTGGTAAGTTACTCATCGTTGGACTTGCAGGTTCAATCCCCAGAGGGAAAACCTTTTTATATTCATCCTTTTTTTATTTCAGGGAGCAAAAAACTTTTTACTTAAAAATACAGGGTGGGTTTAAAAAAGTGCATTTTTGTGATTTTAGTTTAAAAAATTTCCAGTCCTAAAAAATTTTTCGGGCCCTTTAAGCACCAAAAATCACAAAAACGCACTTTTTAAACTCAACCTGTAAAAAAATGTTGAAAATCAAAAGTTTCCTCACTGGGGGATCGAACTTGCAGGGGGATCAAAACTTCATCGTTGCTTAACTTGCTAGATCGGATGGGCAGCTTCGTTATCCACTGCACTATGGAGTACCAACTTTTTAGCACTTTTCTCATGAAACAGACTATAGCTAGAATTATATGACGGGGAAGTGGTTAAAATATATATTATAAATAAATCCTACTTGCTGACATTCCTTTATTTTGTTTTCTATAAATTCTGCTGTTTCTTGAATTTCTTCGTTTAATTCGTGTAATGAATCAAAACCAGAATCAGTTTTGGGCATAACCTAAATTATTTTAGTTTTTGCTATTTCTTTATGCCAGTGTATACAAAGGATTTTTCAAATATGTACAGGGTGAGGCAAAAAAAAAGATTTTGTGATTTCTTCAAATTTTTAAAATTTCACTAAAATAACTATGCGAGGAATCGATTGCGCGCATTGCCGGACCTTAAAAACGCTTTCCTGACCCTGATTCAGGAAAGAGATATGTGTATTAAAGCAAAATTAGACTAATATAGTGTCAGGGAAGCGTTTTCAAGGCACGACAATGCGCATAATTTATTTCTCGCATAGAAAAACCCCTTTATAGGGCTATTTTGGTAAAAATTGAAGAAATAGCCCAAAATCGCAAAAATCATCTTTTTTATCTCACCCTGTAAAAAGCTTTTTTTGTTTCTATTCAAAAAATTTTTTATGCATACACAGGGACGTAGGGAGGAAGCAGAGTGTCTATAGACCCCCTCCCTCCCCCCGAAATAGGACAAATGAAAATTTTTTCCTAATGGACAAAGGGGGACCAAGGGGTAAAAACCCCTAAACAAGGGGGGACTAAGGGGCATAGATTCCCCCGAAACTGGATTCTCACTACGTGCCTGTGCATACATGTGTATTTTTATGCATATAAGGTGAAAAATAAAAAAGGCACTTTTGCGATTTTTTCAAAATTTTTAAAGTTTTTTAATCTTCACTAAAATAACATTAATGGGGTTTTCTATGTGAGAAATCTATTGCGCACATTGCCAGACCTTGAAAACGCTTCCCTGATTCAGGGAAGAGACTTGCGAATAGAAGCAAAAATAGGCTAATACAGGGTCAGAGAAGCGTTTTCAAAGCCCGGTAATGCTCGAAATCGATTTCTCGCATAGAAAAACCTCTGTAGGGTTATTTTGGTGAAAATTAAAAAACTTGGAAAATGCTGAACAAATTGCGCAAAAATCCCAAAAGTGCCCTTTTTATTGGGGCACCCTGTATAACAAAATTTTAAATGCTATAAAAAATTGTAAGAAGTTTAGTACTTACAATTAGTGGTGCTCAAAGTGTCAAAAAAAATTTTATACTGTCCCCAAAATTCATATATTTAAGCAGGTATCAAAATTGATACTTTTTGACACTTTGAGCATCATTACTTACAACTATCCTGTGTATTTTTTCATGTATTGTCCCATCCATCGCCATAACTAAATGGCTAAAGTTTTTGAAATGAATTTTCGCAATTTTCCTAAAGTATTGATTTTAAATAAAGGTATGAAATCTAAAAAAATAAAAATATGAACAGCTAGCAAGCACGAGAGTCTACATAATTATATTTACAGATGTTTTGAAGGAATTATAATTAGGTTTATGGCGGTACCGGTGCTACCAAAACAATATTTGTTTATTATGTCTTGATAAAAGTCTTGGAATTTGCGAAAATTTAAATTTTGATCTTGTAGGGATTTAATCTTTTTCTCTAAAGAGATAAAGAGAAGCATGGGGTCGATTTTTCACATGGGGGAAATCGAATCTGAAGGAATTTTTATTTTGACCATTGGAAAGATGGTCCGAAAAAGTGACAAATCCATTGTAAAACTTGACAAAGTTTTAAAATATGCGATAAATTTTTTTCATAATTTTTGAAAAAAAGTTGTTCGCTATGATCTCATGAATAGAATCAAAAAAGTTTTGATTGAAAATAATCGTTGTCAAAGAAATTGACACTTTGTCAACTTTTGTCAAAAAATAACAATGTGTCAAACAATCTGGCAAACACTAATTTTCAAAAAACTCGATACCCTGGCACATGTGTTTGAATGGGACAAAAGTCTGACGCCCAACTTCAAAAAATAATAACTATTAAACGGTAACGAGTTTTCCGATGCGGTTTTTTTTATTTTTTCGGTAAGAAGTTGAGAAAAAATGCAATATCGGCGTTTTTTGAAAAAAATTTTTAAATTTTTTAGATCGGTTTTTGTGCCCCCGAAAAACCCCCTAGAGTTAGATTCCAGCATTTTTCTTGCCGGGGTCAGACTTTTGTCTCATTCGAACACATGTGCCTGGGTATATCCCTAAAAATGTTTAAAATTGTAAGTAGTTTTGACCGTAATCCCGAGGTATAGGACGAAAAATAACGACAGAATCATGTTTAAAAAAGTGTGAAAAACTCTAATGAATGTCTAAAATTTAGTCAAAAATCGACTTTCACAGCAAAATATCATCATTTTAAAAAGATTTTTTGAGATCCCAATTTTTTGAAAAGCCTGGATATTGCCACGAAAACATAAATTACGCTTAAAACGTCTGATTGGATCGTATTCAAAATACGCTCTTGCCTAATACTAAAATTTTTTGTCGAAAACGGATTTCTGGAGCACCTCAGGTGACTAAAAGAAAAGTCTCGGAATTTTTCGATTAACTAAATATATCTTAAACCCTATAAGCCGCAACATAAAAAGTATTTCCATCACATGGTTTAGGTAAAACAAAGACATGATAACTTTAAAACTTTTCAAAGAAAAATAACAAATTCCAACATCGCCATACATTTCTATATTTCCCTTCTGACCACCGATTGCCATTTTTAGATTTAACTTTAATAAAATCATAAGAACAGGAAAATCGTCATTAGCTATTCTAATCTGCTCTTTTAGCTATCAGAAAAATTTAAAACTTTTCCTCATACGCGTTAGAACTTTTACCTAACGTAGCTGCCCTCACCGCCTGCGTAAATCGATTTGTAAGCTGACTTACATTCTCTTCTGACTTCTTTAAAAGTGATATCATAACATTTTTTTGTTAAAGATTACCTATTTAAGTCTATTGATAAAACACAATTGTAAGAATTAATTAAAAATTTTTTATGTTTATTCAATTTTTGCTTCCTCGCGTAACAGTTAAATAGAGTAAAAGATTACAAGCACATAGCTTGAGGGAACACGTAAATTCAAACACATAGCTTGAGGGAACACGTAAATTTATAGTGCATAAAAAATTTTTAGAACATTTACACGAATTGACTTTGAGAACTTTTCTCAAGCGTATGAAAATGACGTGATGAAAAATGGAGTGGCAGGTAATTTTTAAGTTAAATTAACTCAAACTCGGCATAGAAACGGGCACTCCTGCGCAATTACTCAAAAATAATTAACAAATTACCCATATTAACCGAATAGCGACCGATTCCCTTTTATGGCCGATTTATTAAGCTATTTTGTTGGCTTGGGTGATATCAGCGAGAACGAAAACATAGACGAATAAGAAATCATGTGAAAAGAGAATATAAAAAGAATGCAAAGTTTGAATTTTAGTTCGATATGCAAAATTTTAGTGCACAAATTAGTTGCATTTAACTTTAAATGCTGTATTTTTTAGTGAAAATTTTGTTTGAAGTACATCCATTTTTAGAAAACAGCTGTGATCAGGAAAATGAAAAATGGATTTAATAAACCCAACGGTGTAGGGAGATGAGAACAGGGGGCGAAAAAGCAGATGATAACACCCCACAATCATCCAAGGAGTGGAATTACCTACATTACCCACTGGATGATGGTGATGATTCACCCAATGAGACATAGGTGGTGCCACCCATGGGTGATGGCATCTTTTAGCACTTGGATGAGAGTCTTCCAGGCAGGGCCATATTTCGGCTCAGGGGCCCGTTGGTTACCTCCAGAACCGGAAGTAGGAAGTGCGTTTTTACGTTATAATTTTGTGCATTTCTGATTTCCGGAATTTTTTTGGAGAAATTTTCTAAAATGCCAAAAATTGGTAAGAAAAAGATTCAAAAACTTCAAATTTTATATTGTTAAGGCATAAAAAGTTTATAATTTTTTACAAAAAATTTTACTTTTTTTGTAAAAAATTTAATTGTAAACAACTTTTTTGCAAGGTTCGTACGCCATGAACCGCTCGCCCGAGCTGATGGGTTTGAACATAACAGATTCATTCTTAAAATCGTAGAGTCCTAGTCATTCGGCTATAACGATTGGTTCCCGCGCAACATTTTTCAAGCTTTATCGCCGTTAACCATTCTAATTGAGCCTATGAATCCGAACATAACAGGTTCAATTTTTAACGGTTTGGCGAACTCTACTAACTACGTCTATAATATGAAGTAGTGGGAAAAAGCATGACCTCACCTTAAGGCATGAATAAGTAAATATTTTCCCCTATTCTTAATCACATTTTATAATTTCGTTTACGCTTTACTTCCTTTCTCATGTAAGAGTTATACATGAACATATTCTAAATATGTTGTTATTTTGGATTCAAATTAAACTAACTACATATCATAAAGTCACAACTGATAATAGCTAAAATAATAGAAAAAACAGCCATACATGAGTTTCGAATAGTGTCTTACAAAAAGAAAAACTTCTGGGAACTTTCATTTAAATAAAAGGACAAAAAAATCTCTATTCAATATATAGACTATAGGGTATTAAACAATTACTGAAAGTAAAGTGACGTTCGTTTACCTATTCTCATTAAAGGATAAAGCCTTTACCAATGTATGTATAAAATAGGAAAATTAAAAAGAAAAAAACAAAAAGGCTAAGCTACTCAGCGTCTGTGTTCTATTTTAAATCATATGGCTTATATTAAAATTGAAAAAAGTTCTAAAAATATATCAAAAACTCTCATTTTAACCCGTCTTTCCACCCATCCTAAAAATAGGTTGTGCCTTAATGTATGCATAAAAAAATTATAAAATTTGCTTTCGATCCAACTCTTTTTGCATGCCGTAATTCGCGTTTTAGGCAAAAGGAAAAATCAAGTTGTGTGCTTTTTAAACTTGTCTATATTTTTCTGTGAGAGTT
>JAQGBS010001476.1:0-15632 GCA_034698545.1 Acrobeloides obliquus
AATTTTTTGACCCCCGAAAAAATTTTTCAGAATTTTTCGATGCGCGCAATCGATTTCTCGCATAAAATTACCCCTAAGAATGTGTTTTTTACAAAAATTTTTTTCGGAGAACGGGCTCCGATTGTCACCCCCTTTAAGGGCCAAGAAAGCGATTTCACGCTTCGGGAATGCGCGCAATCGATTTTCGCATAAAATTACCCCTAGAAAAGTCATTTTTGCAAAATTCAAAAAAAATTTTTTTGCAAAAAATTGCTCGAAAAATCACAAAAATCCAGTTTTTTTGGCCACCCTTTATTTTAGCATGTGTATACATGAAAAATCCGGAAAAAGTTTGAAAAATTATTTTTCCTGCGAAAACGTCTCGAAATCGTGTTTTTCGTGCATGGAAACCCATAAAAAGTCGAAATGAGCAAAATTCGAAAAAGTTGAAAATCTGTCAAAAAAGGTTTCTAGAAAAATCCGGCCCAATAATTAATGAGTCAGTGGCTGCCTTTTCCAATTGTGCACGTATGGCTATGGCCTTGGTTCCATTGGAAAGCTGGCAACGAGAGTTAAAACTTTTATATAGCCAACCTAGGCCCGATTCCTTATAGTTTTTGAAAAAAACTGAATCTTTGACACATATATGAAATTTTTCACTTGAACCTCAACAAAGATTGTTGACTTTGACTTTGTTATGAAAGTTTTCAGTTAAGATGATCTTAGAAATAGTTGTAATTTCAACTTCATATAGATTTTCAAACTCGAGGAATTCATTTTTAATGAAGTTTTTATGCGAAATACCATGCAGAAATGCCGACGACCACGTAAAGATGCTTAAAAACGTGTCTAGTAATTGTCCAACATTTTAAAGTTTTTTGAATCGAAAACTGTTCTTTATAGGTTCATGGTTATGCAACCGTCTAGCAGTTTTGCACTGAGAAACGATGTATATGTTATCTAGAATATGCAAATTTGATGAAAATTGTAATATCGAAATCAAGTTTAACCTGGTGGATCGTTTCAACTCAACTTGCAAAGTGATTCTTTATTTCTGCCCGTGTTCAAAATTCTAACCACTCAACTTTATGAATAGTCAGAATAATAGATCGATCAAAAACACTAAAATGCTATCTAGCTTGGTTTCGGATTCAAGTAAGAGGCGCCTAAACAGTGGCAATTATAAACTCGCTCAAACAATCAAAAAATCACAAATAAAATCCATCAGACGACGGCATCATCGATCTAGCAGCGTCTCGCGTCTTCAAAATGGCTTGGTTACTCCAAGTCTTTTATATGCACATGCACGTGAATCGCCTTTTTTCAAGCCTGCATTCCGATTTCTCAATGTTTTGGATTCGCTTATCTTAGCTCTTAATCTTGTCTTGTATTCGGAACTCGGGCGTTCAAAGGTACCGCTCGATTTCATACGGTTTCATCACATTCAAAGCCCTCTAGAATTTGCTCTTTCTGAGTGCTTGCTAATCCAACCAAGCTAGAATTACAGTTACATGCATTGATTCATGATCATAAACTACAAAGTCTCAAATAAACTTTATTTCATACTTAAATGAACACTCAATACCCAATTAAGACCAAAAGCATTAAATTTATTGTACTTTACTATAGTAATATAAGAAAATAAAAAAATTGATAAAAATTGACATACGGAAATTTTTTGACAAGATTATAGAACTATAGCTCTTCATGATCATTCTTATAACCTTCATTCGGTTTTCGTCGAATAATGTCGTAGGGGTATTTGTTCATCAACTCTTTCCAGAAATTCCAAATTTTTATCTCCAAAGGTTCCTTAACTTCGGGTTCAGTTTTTATGGAAAAATAGATTAATGGATGATCTTGAGTTAGTTGTGGCCATTTTAATGACGGCATGGATGGGTCACTAAAAGAAGCTCTTTATTTAATTTTTTCATTACAATTACCCCGTTTTGATAAAATTTGCCATGGTTTCAACCTGAATCTTTTGAACTGTGAATTCAGATTCATCCCATATAAAAGGTCCAGTGAAGTTATAACCGAAAAAATGAATATGTTCACAGGTATGGATACAACCTAAAAACCAAGAGTGAATATCAAGTCCAGCGGATTCATATTAATAGATAAAAAAGGTACTTTTTTGCATTTTTCATAACAAAAAGTTGTTAACTAAAAAACGGTTGATGTTGTTGACGCGCCGACGACCTTAGTAATTTTTATTAAGTCTGGACCCCAAATCACGCGGTGGGTGCAATCAACCACTATCCCTATGCAAATATGCCCCCTTTAAACGAATTTTAAGAGCATATAGTTCACCTTTGACAGGAAGTTCTTGGTCATAATTCTTATCATTGTAGTGCTCATTCAGGTACAAATAGACTCGCCAATTGCTTTTCATTTTGAGCTGAGCGGTTAAAATTGCAGGAACTTTAAACTGAGCGTCAGAAAGAAGCTAAAATATAAAAGATTATCTAGAAACATGATAAAATTTTATAATTTAATTTTAGGATAGTTTAAAGATGTGTCATAAATTAATGGAAAATTTGAGAAGGGACATTGTTCATAAAGGAGTCATTAGTAACTAACGTTAGGTGTCAAGAGGGGGAGAAGGTCTAAGGAAAATCTCACATGGGGAGGGGGGGGAGTGTCGAATATTCCAGAATGATGTCATCATTCTGGAACATTCGAGAAAAACAACATAAAAGTCAATAGGTCGAGCTCCGATCGATTTATAGAGTCAGTGTTTACCAAACCCCATTGGGGGACGGTTGGGTCCATAATTAACATCCAGTAACTAACGTGTGGGGTCTTTTTACCTATTTTTTCCATTATTATACCTTGTTTATTTTATTTAAAATAAATTTATTTAATTTATTTTCTTTTGTGTACAATTACACAAAAGTGGTGCATCGGCCAAATTGGGAGGCCGCTATTTATCGTGTATCATGCGAGGATCATCTCACGTTAGTTACTGGATGAACCCAAAGAAGGAGAATTATGATTTTTTCACCATCTGAACATTTAGACACGGGTATGTTTATATCCTTTCTTATATCTTTAAATCTTTTAATTTTACCTGAACGTATCTTTCGATATAAAATTTATAATCCACGTTTTCAGGCTCTCCTCTTTCCAAATAGAATTCAATCAATTTTTCTTGTACTTCTTTAGCAAAATGTCCAAGAACCTTTTCTGGAGCAACTTCCTCTTTTATAAATCGAGTTAAATTTTGTCGGCCATATGTTGGATATTGAGATTTTTGTATACCAACATCAGTTATTAAAGGCTGTACCAAAGGTGGTACCATCACCAACGCTAAAAAATTAACTTAATTTGTTTAGTAAGTAACTAGTATCTACCGTGAAGTGCAGATTCAACATCAGTGAAACCAATCATTGCCGGTTTAGGAGGCGAGGTCTTGATTAATTCGGGATAGTCGACTGGAAAAAAATCGCCATCGTTTCTAGGATGGAATTTGATCATGTTTAGCCCTTTTCTAGCCGGACCCTAAATATTTTTTTAATTTTACTAACAAGTTGATAAATAAATTACGTTGATTAATACAGCGTTAGAGATTTCATCAATTGTTTTAGCTCTCAAGCATTCTTTGATTTGATTGGGATCTTGTGCTTCACAAGACAAAGTTTTAATGATTTCTTGACTAGCCTAAATAGAAAAAATATTTTCCTCATATGAATGATACTTCATTGAAAAAGGCCGTTGTTTTTAACCCATTTTTTCCATCGGGTCAAATGTGGTACACTTAAAAAATTGATCAGAACAACTTTCTGTTGTGGATTAGTGGTTTAGTTTTTTTACAATATTAAAGTATAGATTTTAGGCATTTGAAAACAGCAAATCGTATGTAAAAATCTTTTTTCTCGGCTGAGATATGAATTTTTCAATTTTTGAAAATGAAACAATTTTACAACAAAAATTGTATTTGGAAATGAGAAAAATGTTTTACAAGAACATTTATTTTTAAATCTATTACCTCGACTACATCATCGTTGCTTGAAACTGGCATAAAAACAGAGCCACTCATTTCGACTGATTGTGTAACATAGTCTAAATTTTTTAAGTTAAAACACGGAAAAATTTTTAGAAGTAAGTCAGGTGTAACCTACGCCTCTTACTAAGGCTCTTAGGAGATCATTTACATATTACGTCAACATTTTTTTTTTGAATTTTTGACCCTCTCCTCCCCTTCCCCGTCAACAATTTTATTAGAAATTTGAGATTTTCAAGCGTGATTCGCACCAATTCAGGGCAATCCGAATCAATCCATCTATCTCGGAAAATTCGAACCGATTTAGGCCGATTCGAGCCAATCTGAGCAGATTCAAGAAGATTTGAGCAAGTAGCGTAGCCGGGATTTCCCGAAGGGAGGGAGAGAGTCCCCGAAAAAAATGTCGACTAAAAAAAAACAAAAAAAGGTCGCCAAGTGAAAAAAATGGTTAATTTTTAAGAAAAAATTGAAATTTTTAGTAAAAAAATAAAAAAGTTTTTCGAAAAATTTTCAATTTGTAAAAATCCAAAGGCCTCCCCCCATTGCCAACGCCACTGATTTGAGCCTAGTCGAATCTATTCGGGGCGATTTAAGCATATTGAGCCAATCTCTTAAAATTCTGCCAAAAAATTTTATAATTTTTGCCATTTACCCTCACTTATATTTCATAAATCTGACCTCTAGAATGTGGTGACATTGTAAGAGCGGAGACAGCAATTGCACCAGCGCTTTCACCCCAAACAGTTATCCTTTTTGGGTCACCTCCAAAATAAGCAATGTTTTCGTGGATAAATTTTAATGCTTGAGCCATATCCCAATAGCCGAGATTTCCGGGCATAACACTATTTCCAGTTGAGATCCATCCTAAAATTTTTACTATGTTATGTTAAAGGAACTTTATAAATTTCCACTTTAAGATTAACATACCTAGCGGTCCTAAACGATATTGTATAGAAACCACAATAATTTCCTTTGAAACAAAATTTTTGGATAAATATTCATAGCCGAAAAGTGAAGCATGTGCAAATTCAAAACCACCACCATGAATCCAAACGAGAACCGGATAGCCTTTTGAATCATGAGTCTAAAAATTTATTAGAAAATTTTTTTAATCTAGGAGATTTTACTGTTAAACTAGGCTTAAAAACATTCAGTTGCAAACAGTCTTCACTAGCTTGTGTTGGATCTGCGAAATTTTCCACAATAACATGTGGGTAACAAATAGGACCCCATGTTTTAGCTTCTCGAATACCGGTCCAAGGTTTAGGTGGTTGAGGTTTCTAAAAGAGTACTTATTTATTTTTTGGAGTTTTCAGGCGCCAGAAATTGAATACGCACAATGAAAATTCACGAAAACGCTTCTTTGACCTTCTATCATTAAAAAATGCTGTTGCGGCCACTTTTTACTATTAAAAATGGCTGAAAAATACCAGTTTTTTAATGATAGAAGGTCAAGGAAGCGTTTTCGCAATTTTTCTTTATGTGCATTCAATTTCTGTCACCTGAAAACCCCTGTCTACGCTATTTTTAGAAAAAAATGTTCCAACCTATTTCTAACAAAAAGTGCACTTAACTTTCATCTCCTTTAAAGTTAAAGGGGTGGAGTATTTTTTAGGAACTAATCTCCGAAAAATTTTTTTCTTCTTTTTTTTATAAAAACATCACTTTTAGGGGTAATTTTGCATGGGGAATCGATTGCGCGTATTCCTGAACCCTGAAAATGCATACCTGACCCTGATTCAGGGAAGGGGTTGGGAATATTGAAGCGAAAATCAAAAAATTTTTTTCGAATTTTTTTAATATTTATATCCCCAACCTCTTCCCTGAATCAGGGTGAGGTATGCATTTTCAGGATTTGGGAATACGCGCAATCGATTCCCCATGCAAAATTACCCCTAAAAGAGATGTTTTTATAAAAAAAGAAGGAATAAAATTTTTTCGGAAATTAGTCCCTAAAAAATACCCCCCCCTCTTTAAAGACTTACTTCAAATCTTAGCTCTCCGATTGGCGGCTTAGCAAAAGGTATATTCAAAAATATATCCGCTCTCTTATTGTCTCCTAGTTCAAAAGTAAAACCTCTAAGCTTTCCCAAGCTGATTTCAACGATAGGCCCATCTGGATTATCCGATGTACATAATAAAATGCATGAAAAAGCTATGAGAATGCTTTTCAACATGTTTAATTGAGTGAAATTTTAGTGAAAATAAAACGGAACTAATATCTTTTTTTGCGTCTACTAGCCTTTATATTGAAAAATTTGTGCAAAAATGTGCAATATTAGCAATAAAACATTATTTTGTTCTCACTGAACTGAAGCGATCAAAATAGTACAGGGTGGCCCAAAAGTTCCCGCCCTAATCTTGTTATGTATATATTTTAATAATTTTATTTGATTTTTGATCTATAATCGATTTTTTTAGCATGAATGAGTTTCCAGGAGGTATTATTCGTCTTTTTGAGCAAGGAAAAAGTGGCTATCAGATAGCCAAAGACATGAAACTTCCATATACTATCGTGAGGGGCATCTTCCCTGAATGCATTGAAGTCGACATCAGTCCGAAGCAAAACAATGGAGAGGCCACCGAATTCGCTCGATTTATGTGTGAAGGACTTCTCATTATGGAGCATTTTGGAAAACGAAGCATGTTCAAAGCCCCATCAGTCGATCGAAGCGCTGAAGAAAAGTTTGGTTAAGGCATGGAACGCTATACCTCAAGAAGTCATTGATCGAGCCGTGGACGACTTCATGAATCGTTTGAAGAAGTGCATTGATGCCCAAGGTGGTCATTTTAAAAATAAATAGTTAAATTTTGTTGTTATTATTGTTTTTGTTAGGTTTTAAATAAAATTTGTTATCAAATATTACAAATACAGTACCTGTTCCGAGCGCTGCAAGAAGAATGGAACCGAATACCCGTAAACACCCTTAGAAGGCTTGTGGAGTTGATGCCGCGAAGAATGAAGACCGTGATCAAGGCAAAGGGATACCCAACTAAATATTAAGCATTTTTCTTGTGTTGTTACTTTGTTTCTGTTGTTTATTTATTGTTTTGTCGCCTTAAAGTTGAATAAAATGTACGAAAAATCAAAAATTTTTAAAAATCACCAAGATTTTTTCCGGTACTGTATATACATAACAAGATTAGGGCGGGAACTTTTGGGCCACTCTGTAGATGATTTTTTTGTCAAAATTTTATAACAATTGTAAAAGACCTTTTGATTTTTCTGTTCTTTTGTACATGATGATTGTAAATTTAAAGAGAAAGATTAGTAGAAATAAAGAGGAATTAGGCGAACATAAAAATGTTTGGGTACATTTTTTGATAAATGTTTCTTATTTTCTAGTATAATTTTGTTTTATGAAATATTTTTTTACACCCAAAGAACTCGTAATAAATTATATCAAGATTCAATTAAAGATGCATGTAGGATCCTTGAGAAAAATTAAATTAACTTTTTTAGTTATATGAAAATGTTACTTCGGTGTATAGAAATCTATGTGAAAGTAAGACTTTCTGCATATCTTGTGACGCATGTCTCAAATGATTCTATCCAATGTATAAACCTCCCCTCCCCTTTTCATATGCACATTTTGCTACTTGATTATGCAAATATCACAATTTTAGCATTTTTCAATTTCTAGTTGATAGGGAAGTGTTCGATTTATTTTGTTTGCTAAAAGGCCTCCGCATTGAAACTTTTTTAGCCTTTTTTTGATAAATGATACCAAAAATGTTCGTTATGATGCGTAGATCAACGTATGATAAATATTTCTTCCCCCCCCCCGAAATGTCTGTAGTGCTAAAAATGGGTTTAAAGTTCAATTTTTTATCGACTTTCTACTTAGGAAAAATTATTTTATGATCATGAAATCCTTTAAATACAGTCGAACTCCAATATAAGCGCCCCGTTTAGAAATCTTCCCTTTTGAAAAAATTCGCCAAAGCTCGAGGTTAAATCGGATTTCTTCGAGCGACCACATTTTGGATAGATAGTACGACGAGGAAAATTCTTTTATTTTCGACGTGATATGGCCTTTTGAAAAATGTAATTTTTTACACTTTTTTGACCCTATCTCTGCGAAATTAAAAGTTTTTTCAATAATTTTTTTACAAAATTTCACACATACAATTATTTATCCAAAAAAGAGAACGCTTATATTGGAGTTCGATTGTAGTTTATTGGATAATGTTTTGGACGTTCACTTTTATATCTCAGGTTCGATCCCGCTCGGAGCAATTTCTTTTTGCATCATCCAAAATCAATGAAAATTTTTACATCAGCGTCCCCTCCCCTCCCTCCCTCTCATTCAGACTAAGCCACTTCTGGGCCGGAATTCAGTGACCACCTCGCATAGGAGCGGAAGACCAAAAAATGAAATAAGTAAGACCCTTATGATTTTTGAAAATTTTCAAAAAATGACCACCTCGCCAAAAATTTGGCCACGACTACCCCTCGACCATCCCCATTCACCTCGCCTCCGAAAGTTCGCGACCACCCCTCCCTTTGCCTATGTATGCGTCGAGCGTGGAGAATTCTAACGCGAAGACAAAAGTTTCAAACTTGAAGTTAATGGATTGTATTATGTACTTTTACACATACATAAATTAGGGGAGTCAATATTTGGTTCTCCGTATCGAGGAATCTGTGAACAGAACGTACTCCGTGATAAGGGGTTGATCAAAAATCACATTTTTCTAAAAAAGTTTTAAAAAACGTATTTTTACAAATAAGCCTCGGTGGTGTTGTAGCAAAGCAACGGACTATTGGTCACAAAAGTCTCAGGTTCGAGACCCTCTTGCATCAAAATTTTTTTTGCACAAAGTAAAATTCGAAAAAAAATTTTTGACCCTGAATCAGGGTCAGGGAAGCATTTTCACGCTTCGGCGATGCGCGCAATCAATTTCTCGCATGGTTTTACCCCTAAAAATGATATTTTTTTTAGAATTTTTTCTTGTATTAATCCATAAATGTCACCCCCTTTAAGAAAATAATTTCGATAAAATAGACCCATCCCAATTTGATAAGGGGTAACTAGCAGTGCGCAGAAATCTAACCCGGATAATTAGCAGCAAAGAGAAAAAATTAAAGATAACTAACAAGAAGTCTAAATTTTGGGAGGGGCCTTTATACACTGATGGTAGTAGATCTAGTAATCGGCATGTTTTTTGATAGACAAACACACAAACAGTTGCACCATAGTTACTGTAAAACTTCTAATAGAATTCCATGGGACTCTATTAGAAAATGTTGATAATTGCTTTTTAAAAAATAGAGTTTAAATCGGACTTCTTCGAGCGACCACTTTTTGGATAGCTACTGTAGAAAGGAACGTTCTATAAAAAAATTATTGAAAAATATTTTATTTTCACTGAGTTATGGCCCTTTGAATTTGAAAAAGTTGAAAAAATGACATTTTTTCAAAAAATCATATCTTTGTGAAATCGAAGTCATTGTCAATAATTTCTTTTACATAATGTTCCTCATACGCTTAGCTATCCAAAAAGTGGTCGTTCGAAGAAAATCGACTGATTGTTAGTGGATTTTTGAATGTAAGGCTTAAAATTTTTTAAATTTAAAAAAATTCAAAAGGCCATATCTCGGCGAAAATAAAATATTTTTCAATAATTCTTTATCTAGCATATTCCCTATTCTCAGGGCTATCCAAAGAGTGCTCGCTCGAAGAAATCCGATTTAAACTTGATTTTTAAGAGAATTTTTACGTTTACATGGGGCTCTATTAGAACTTTTACGGTATATAAATGTTTGTTTTAATGTCAAATTTTTATGGTATAATACGAAAATATTGATATCCAGTAAAATTCGGCATATAATCATTAATAATTGCTAAAACCAAAAGAATTTCTTTAGTATCAATGTCTGTTAAGATAATCGTTCTTCCTTGATTTTGCAAAATTGTTCGAATTAAGTCGATGTCGCCCGAATTTAATATTTGTCGAAAAGTTTTTATATAAGAGTGTTGTACGCCATGATTTTTGCTGCATTTTGGACAAATACACGAATCAGCACAAAATTGTAATCGTATTCGGTAAAGAAAATATTTTTCGGTATCGGAAATTATTTCAGCAATTTCCATTTGATCCTAAAAATGGGCTTCAAGGGAGTGCATTATTTGCACCAGGTTGAGCTTTGAGGTAAGAAATTTTTCCTCAAATTTCCTAAAATCCCTCCAAATAGGGGTTTTCGAGTGCCAGGCATCGATTGCTAATGCTTCCGAAGCGTGAAAATGCTTTCCTGATCTTCAAATAACTAAAAAACATAGCTAAACAAGGGGATCGATATTTTTTCCAACTTGCGATGGGGTTTTAAGGGTTTGGACCCCAAATTGCGATGGGATCCTAAAAAATACAAAAATTTCCTTACTTTTTTACAATTTTTCGCAAAAAAAGTTGACATAAAAGGTCGACGGCACTGACGCGTCGTCGACCTAGTAATTTTCCTTACCTTCGGACTAAAATTTGTGAGGGGGTATATAACTTCCGGCCCCGAAAATGCGAGAGGGTCAATAAATAGAACCCTTGTTCACCTATGCTAAAAAAGATAGTTTTAAGCTATCTTAGCCTTAAAAATCACTTTTTTTGCTTTTTGGAGTTCTGGAAAGCATTTCTAAGCTTTGGGAATGTTTGTAATCGATTCCTCGCACACGAAAACTCTTATTGTGAGTGTTTTTATAAGAATCTGCGAAAATTTTTTGTCATGCTGCAAATGATAACCCTTTCTTTAAATATAATTTAAAAGATTATATGTTTCCTTGTATCTAATTATATCTTTTTTTGTATCTAATTTTTTGTAACCAAGAATATTCTTTTTTATAACCAGCAATATTCTTTTTTGTAACCAAGATTATTTGCGCCTCTACTAGCGCTTCTTCTAGTGCCTAAGCTAGCGCATCGACTCTGCTAGCGCGTTCGCTAGCGCCTCTGCTAGCGCAATGGCTAGCGTCCCTGCTAGCGCATTGGCTAGCACCTCTGCTAGCGCATCAGCTAGAGCCTCTTCTAGAAACTCGGCTAGCGCCTTTGCTAGCGCATCAGCTAGATCCTCTTCTAGCGCCTCTGCTAGCGCAACGGCTAGCGTCTCTGCTAGTGCATCGGTGAGCGTCTCTGTTAGTGCCTTTGTTAGCGCATTAGCTAGCACATCTGCTAGCGCAATGGCTAGCACATCGGCTAGCTCATTGGCTAGCGCTTCTTCTAGGGCCTCTGTTAACGTATTGGCTAGTGCCTTTGCTAATGCCTCTTCTAGCGCATCGGTTAGCGCTTCTTCTAGCGCCTTTTTTAGATACGCTAGAAGAGGCGCTAGAAGACGCGCATCAGAGACGCTAGAAGAAGCGCTAGCAGATCGATAGCCGATGCTCTAGAAGAGGCGCAAATATTCTTGGTTACAAAAAATTAGATACAAAAAAAGATATAATTAGATACAAGAAAAAATAGCGTCCTAATTTAAAGGAACACGCAAAAACCTACCACAATTGTTTCATACATTAATTCCCCTTTTACATACCAAGTATGTTTGTATAGAACATTCAATAATTGTTTGGAATAAAATGTTGCTTCCCATATTGAATCGGATTGATTGTCCTTATGGTAATAAAAATTGCTCCAACTTTTAACCGCATAAAACGCATTTCGAGGCGTTTTTGAATAAAGTTCAGATATATCTTCGCCGAAATATTGTTCCAGTTTTGAAAGTTTTACCGCCTAAAAGATGTATTTTCATTTTAAAAAATCGAATCACGTCGTTTTTACTGGCATGTTTATCCCAGTCACACATGTAAATCCTCGAAAAATGGTATTAGAATAGAAGAGATTTATGCAATCATACGGCTCATGAATATACATGAGGAAATATAAAAAAGCTAATTTTTCACCAGAAACTTGTCGATATGGTAAAATTTCGAATGTATTGGATAAAAAAGTTCTAAAATGAAAACAACGTGTAATACAAGAGAACGATATCCCTAATACATGAATTTCCCTAATACATGAAAAACCTAGTCATGTTATATATCGTTTTAAAGGGCGCAATGAGACAAGTTGAATGGCATCAAAATTAAAGCGATCGGACCACTGCAAAAAATAAACATTTGACTGCGCCGTGCCCCCTCACTCTAACTACTAAGTCTTATGGACCTTTAAGAAATCATTGTTTGTCCTTATATCATTTTTCTATTGCTATGAAACCTTACATAGCATCGGTAAAATAGTTTTCACTATTTTGATTTTCTCGGACATGTAAGAATTTTATTGCACCAAAATCTGTAAGCCCCAATAATGTATTGCTATAAGAGCAAGGGCTGATAAGGTAGTTCGTTTCAAGATGATCCTATAAATAAATTTATTGATTTATTTACAAAAGAGCAAAAAGAAAAGATTAAAAAAATACTCGAAGTTTTTCTAGTTGGGTCTTTCTTTTTCCATCTAGAACTTGTAAATGTGAAGCAATTTGATAAGCTGTACGTAGTTTTCCGCATTTCTTTTGAATATGTTGGGAAATGAGGTAGTTTCTGCCTAAAATTTAAAGGTATAAATACTAATTTAACATGATGGCGGAAGGAGGGGAGGTAAATGTGTGTTTTTTGCCTCTTCATCGGTTCGAAGATCCGAAAAATCACTTTATGATTTGGTAGAAATGAAAATTTTTTTTAAAATCTTAAAAAATTATCTTACCATAGCACTTCCCATCACTTAGCCTAATTCTTCGTTTCGTCGAAAACATCGTTAAGGCTTCTTGGAACGCTTCTTCCGCCTCTGTAGACCAAATATCATCTTCTTTTTCTTTTACTTCTTTAATTGTAGGTAATCTTGGCATACTGACAATCAATAACAAGACATTATATCAATGAATTTTTTTTAAACGAAAATGCATGAAATCAATAAGAACATAAAAGAGTTTACACAAAGTGTTTGTATATATGCCATATGATTAACACGTGAAGGCTTAGTCTGAACAGCGGTATACTCTGAAGTAACACACTATGGGAAACACTATTCTGCAAAAAAAAATTTTTTATTTTTCTTTGAAGGGGGTATATACCATGATCTTTAAGAGGGTACCCTTGGAAATTTATCTTTATAATGTTAAGGTCATAGCTCCTCGTAGTAGTTGTTTTATGAACTCAACGACCGCTCATTTGAAAGCTGAGAATCTGCCCTACAACTTTTATAGAGACACCTATGGCAAGTTTTTGCTTCAATAAGAAATTATACTCCAATCTTTGAGCATGCCTCAATTTTTTCGACCGGGATTTTGGCACAGATCAGCATTTTTGACCCGGTTACGGAGATTTTTGTCAAGGACAGTTATTGAAAATTTGTAGCCCAGACTTCAAGGAATATTTTGGTATATTGGGTTTAGTACAGGTATGCATGAGTACAGGAATTTTTTGAGTTAAAGCTAATTCATTCTTGAAAAATGGTGATTTTTCGATATTTTTAGCGTAGCAAAATCCCAAAACCTATGTTAACTTACTTCTTTTTGGATAAAATTGGCTGAAAAACACGGTTCTGAAAAAATTTTTTGACCTCAAAAAACCCCTAAAATGGCAAAAAACCATGTTTTTTAAGACCTAATCTTAGAAAAATCACTATTTTACTCATTTTTTCACGTTAAACCGCATAATTCCTTCATATATACCGTTTTCAGGTATGAGGAATCCATTAGCGCTGCTTTTAACATATGTTTACGCTAGTATTACATGTTATTTATAGAAAAATGAGGCTAACTAGAGAAGATATGATCGAAATTAGAAAGTTGATGAGCATTAGTTTATGCCAAAAATGTGTATTTTTTGAAATTTTCGTCAAAGACGTGTGTCTACAACGTATACCGCGTGTTAAAAGCAGCGCCAATGGATTCCTCATACCCGAAAACGGTATATATGAAGGAATTAGGCGGTTTAACGTGAAAAAATTGGAAAAATAGCGATTTTTCTAAGATCAGGTCTTAAAAAACATTTTTTGCCATTTTAGGGGTTTTTTGAGATCAAAAAATTTTTTTAACGCCGGAATCGTGTTTTTCAGCCAATTTTACCCCTAGAAATGATGTTTTCAGAAAAAATTTTTCGACCAAAAATGACCCCAAAAAATGACAAAATTATGGTTTTTTTTGGGCACCCTGTAATAAACCAACCATCGTTTCAATGACAAGAAGTAAAACTCACTTTTTATTCTCTTTACAGGTTTTTTTCCTATACCTTCATTAGGCGCTATCTTTATTGATGTCAGAAAGTTTGAAAGAAGTAATAGATCAACCAAGTGAACCATCACTTCAATGACAGAAAGTAAAAATTCGCCTTTTATTTTCTTCATTTAATAAATTGCTCAATTTCATTACTAATTTGTCTATTGTCTAAATTTTTCGATTTATTTTGGTTTTACTTAATATTAAGGTTATGTTAGTCGATCCATTGACATACTCGGAAATTCGATGGTTTTATTTTTTAGATGACAAATGGGCCCCGTTATGCGGTAAATATTTATAAATTTAAGGAAAAATGAAATTTTTTTAAGGTTATGACTCTATTAGAGTAGAAATTGGATGGAGACAAAAAAATAATATTCCTTTTGATGAAGAAAATTTATCAGAAATGGATTTAAGTTCAGACCCTGAATGGTGGAATGATATTCCTATCATAGATGGAGCGTATAAGCCTGATAATTTTTTTACGGCTCTTATTCCTAGATATTATCCAGCAAATTTAAAAATGAAACCTGGATTGTTAACCTGCGGAATCATCTGAAATTTGCGGAGCAGTGATTGTGGTCTATCTCCGCAACGATTAAAGATTTTGACTCGCGGTCAAAAGCATTGTTGATCATAGAAGTGAAAAATTTTTTAACCCGAAAATGCACACACAATATTCCCGCGGGAGAAACTTTAAAAAATTGTTATTTGCTGTATAAGTAAGAAAAGCAATTCATTTAAAAAAAGCAAAAAAAATTTTATGCATAAATTTTTACTTTATGCAAAATTTTTTGGCTCTAAGTCGGATTCGAACCCGTGAACTGTGTAACCGTGACGGTTCACCATAAACAAGCCTCGGTAGTGCAGTGACAAAGCAGCGGCTTATTGTTCACAAAGTTCGCTGGTTCGAATCCCACTTGGAGCCAAATTTTTTGCACAAAGTAAAAATTTATGCATAAAATTTTTTAATTTTTTTATATAAATCGCTTTCCTATTGTCTCTGAATAAAATTAAAACCAAAATTATAAAAAACGGATTTATTTGTTTCTATCGAATTTACAAAGTTTTTTATTATTTTAGAAAAGAAAATCGAGAAAAACTACTTTTTTTCTCGAATTTACAACTTTGATCAATTTTTTAGAAAAAAAATTAATAATATAATCCAAAAAAATATATACAATGTTCCTATTTTTATTCAAAAACTACAAAAAAACGAGAAATCAGTGAAAAAGTAACAAAAAAATGTAAAACAAATGGCGCTGCGACAGATGAGGACGGGCATTTGAGGATGCGACACTTGAGGACGGTCTTTTGAGGACGGATATTTGAGGACGCGACATTTGAGGACGGACATTTGAGGACGCGATATTTGAGGATGCGACATTTGAGGATTTATTTTGAATTTTTTTAAATTTAAAAATATTAAAGAAATGAAAAATTCAGCGA
>JAQGBS010001477.1:0-15624 GCA_034698545.1 Acrobeloides obliquus
TTAAGTCGAGATGCTTTTTTGCACATCACTTTATGGGATGTTGGAGAATCTATTGATCCCGTAACCTCTTCACTTCTGCCACTATAATTTTTTTATAGGTATTTGTAGCACAATGTGTGAAAACGCTTTTCAGTAAGCATGGAATTTTTCGAAATGGTCAGCTAGATTTGAGGATGGAGAAGCCGGAAAGTGGAAAACCCGAAGCTTTTGGAACGTCCACATGGGAATTAAGTCAGCACACAAAGTTTGCGAAAAATAATCGGCACGATATTTACCAGCTGTTGAAGAAAGAAAAGTTGTACAAAGCAAATTTGGTGGATAAAGTTCCATGGTTGGATCAGATTACGTTTTCAAGATTGGAGGAGCTTAAAGAGAAGGTATCAAGAATTTTTATACGCCTCTGGAAAATTGTGATGATAACTATGATCAAAGTTGCCTCTTAAAAATCGGTTGTTTGCTTCAATTTTGCGCAAAAAATTGATTTTTAATCAAATCAAATTTTTGCTCTTGTTAACTCATTTGTTTTCAGGCCAAAACCGAAGACCGCTCGTTGTACTTAGTCTTATCTTTTCCCAGCATTCATCACAACGAAGACACTAGTCCATATTCGATTATTTACTATGCCGATGATGATGACCTCTTGTCCGGAGCTACTATGGCTAGTCGGTCAATTGGTGGAGTCTCCCATAGTGCCGCGACTAGAATAGACCCAGAATTGGGCATGGATAATTTGTGTGAGATTAAGCACCACATGCTGACTAGGAATGCCAGAGCTGACGATATTGATCGGCGATTGAAGCCAAATAGTGGTGCTAGAGATGCACTGGAGACGATTATTCGGGTCAGCACACATGGAGAGATAGGGGCGGAGAAATTTGTAAAATTACGGAGTGACCCTTTACATTTTTGGATGAAAATGGCTTAAAATGACATTTTTATTTTAAAAAATCGCATTTTTGGGCGAAAATGACTTTAAAAATGGCATTTTTGGCCTAAAAAATTACATTTTTTTACTATTTTTGATGGAAAAATGTCATTTTTTATTGAAAAAATTAGACATTTTTTCACAAATTTTTACAAAAAAAATTTGTGCAAAAAAACATAAGGGGGATCATTAGGAAAAAATTTGGCGCGAAAGTGCGGGTGGTAGTCATTTTTGGGAGAACGCGACTTGGTAGGAAGGGGATGAAATTCCACTTCTTTGGCCAGGTGCGGGGCAAAGATTTGTCTAATTCCACTTTTTGTAAATTTGCCGAATGTTTAGGCTCCAACACTTTATGATATGACTGTCGAGCAAAGAGATTTGATATGGAAATTCCGTTTTTGGCTAAAATCAAATCCACAGGCGTTGACCAAATTTGTACGCTCGGTGAATTGGGATGAAGAAGCGGAAAGCCAACAAGCTATGCAATTGATAAGGCAATACAACACAAACTGGAAAACTTATTAAATTGCAATTTTCAGAGAATGGGAACCAATTGATGCATGTGATGCACTTGAGTTATTGTCTCCAAATTTTACACATCCATTTGTTCGACGTTATGCTGTTTCAAGGATGCACCACACTTCTTACTCGAATATTTTATTGTACTTGCCTCAACTGGTCCAAGCCTTGAGATATGAGCCTAAAGTTTTAGATGAGGTATTTATTAAACCAGCTTCTTTTAACACTGGAAAGACCCTTTCCAAAATTGGATCCATTCTAGGCAAAAAATTACGCTGAAAACGATGGTAAAAAATTTTGAAAAAATTTTTTCATCGTATTCAGCGTAATTTGTTGACTAAGATAGATCCAAATTTGGAAAGGGTCTTTCTAGTGTTAAAAGTTTTTGCGCTACTTATTTATACTTAACCTTAATTTTACATGTATATTTTTACAGAGTGCCTTGGAAGCCTCTAAACGGCTTTCTACACTAAACGACCTCTCGCCAACTTCTGCCAAATCTTTTGCTGTGCAGCACAATCTTGACGAAAAAACCGTCAAAAAAATCGATGAGTATTTTGGAAACGAGTCTGATTTGGCCTCGTTTCTAATCCGAGCTGCCATAGAAGACAGTGTTATAGCGAATTTTTTGTACTGGTTAGTAGCGATTGTTCAATCCTTTATATTTTTATAAATTAGGTACTTAAAAGTAGAAATTGAAGCGAACTCGGAATTGGACGAGCCAATGTCGAAAATGTATGCCGGTGTACTGGATAGGCTGACAGCGGCTTTGTCTCAAGGAAGCAATTCGACTAGGAGAACTTATCAAATGTTGATTAGTCAAAAAGTATGACGAATTTATCATACCAATTTTTAACTCGAAAAATTGGGTCTGTAACAGGATTGCCATCTAAAATTTTTGAAAAAAGGTTTACCCGACACCTCAAAATAACATTGGACTGCTGTAAATTGGTTGAAAATGGCTCGAAAACGATGAAAAACCACTTCAAACATGGAACCAACTTGTTTCTCGTCATTTTTGGGGTGCCTAGGCTTAGGCCTTAAGCTTAAGTCTAAGGCCTAAAGCCCAAGGCTTATTAATTGGACCCCCTCTAGAGGGTTCAATTAACGAGGTTTTATTGTATAGACCATTTTTGGCGACCCCAAAAATGGCGAAAAACAAGTTGGTTCCATTTTGGTGGTTTTTCATCGTTTTTGAGCCAATTTAAAGCGGTCCTGTGTCATTTTTGAGGTGTGAGGTAAACCCTACTCCCCCCCCCCTAGCCAAACTTTTACTAAGTTAATGCATTTTTATGCGAATTTCTTCAAGTTAAATATGAAGCTAATTATGTACTATCAGAGAAGTTGACTTCTGAAAAGTTTACAGACCAATAATTTAGATCCCCTTATTTTTGGAGTTTGAAAAATCAAGGATAACTATTTTTTAATCAAAATTTGCATATACTATATTCTAGAAATTCGTCGAAACTCTCGTTGAAATGGCCAAACTAGTCGCCGAAGTTAGTGGAAATCGTATGAAGAAACAAGAAGTTTTGAAGAGAAAGCTAGCAGAGAATTCAGATCTTATGGATTTAAAAGTAAGTGAAAAAATTTGGAAATAGTATCGATCAGGTATCCTCCCGAACGTGAAAGTTTTCGAAAAAAATTTTTTCATCACCTGGAATTGACCTTTCTAGAGGTAATTTTATGCGGGGAATCCGAATTTCACATTTCCGAGATCTGAAAATCTTTCCCCGAATCAAGAAAAAGCTAGTTATATGACATATTTTTGACAAGAATCACATTCCATACGTAATATAAATACCCTTTTCTTGATAAGATTTTCGGGGAAAGATTTTCAGGTCTTGGAAATGTGAAATTCAGATTCCTCATATAAAATTACCCCTAGAGGGTCAATTTCAGATGAAAAAAATTTTTTTGAAAAATTTCATGTTCATTGGGATATCTAATCGATAGTTCCAAACAATTTTTGCCGCTTGTAAATATTCAAATTTTAGGGCCTAAGCCTACCACTTGATCCCTCGATTCATGTTAAGAGTATTATTCCAGAGCAGACTTTACTATTTTCGAGTAACTTAATGCCGATGAAGTTGACATTTTCAACAGTACGCGGGTCGGCTGTGCCTTATGAATGTGGAGAAGCGTACACAACTATTTTTAAACGTGGCGACGATCTGAGGTCAATAAAAAAGTGGAAAAAAATTTTCGTGGTTAAAAAATTTAGTTACCCTAATTTTTATCTCGAAATCTAGGGGTAAAAATTAGGATAGTTAAATTTTAAAGCGTCAAAAAATATTCATAAACTCGAAAATTTGACATTAAATTTTTGTATTTTTACGGCTCCACCCCCATTTGCCCCATGGGACATTTTTTCCACTGTTATTATGCCCGTGTGAAATTCACGTACAGTCAACTCTCGATATAACACACCCCTCCCGTATTTTGATAACCTCCTTCGAAAATTGTTGATTGACCACTGGCTGCAGACCGACGGCGAAACCGAAGAAGGAACGTGATTTCACGACTATCTAGATGTGGATCAAGAGTTGGAGATAGCTGAAAACCAGTCTTTGGCCAAGCTCATGGATACGCAAGGACTGGCTGAAAGTGAAGAAGAGGAGACGGAATAGAAAAACAAGGATTTAGTGAGAACTGCACTAAGGATACTAAATGAAAAATCAAAGGAACTGCAAAGTGTGCAGAAATTATCCAACCCCCTACTGTCGGATACTTTTCATCATAACTTAGTTAAGAGCATCTTTTATCTATGAATTACACGAATCCCAAATTATGAAAGAACAAGAACACTATGATAAGTTTGCAATCGGAACAGCAAAGAATCAGGACTATCTTACTATGATGGATGTTGCCGTAGATGCACTAAGGATACTAGATGGAAAATCAAAGGAACTACAAGGTGTGCGGAAATTATCCGACCCCCAATTGTCGAATACTTTTCATCATAACTTTTGTTAAAAACATACATCGAGATCTTAGTGTCTTTTTAAAGCTCAAGTTCGTAACTTTAAAATGACACCAAGATCTCGGCTTATGGTTGTTCCTATCAAAAGTTAGTGAAAAAAGTATCTAGATATATCTTACTACAGGGGGTCGGATAATTTCCGCACACCATGTATATGCGAATTTCACATGAGCATAATAACCATGGGGCAAATTCCCATGAGTCAACTGGGGTGGCACCATTTTTACTTTCTGTTTTTAAGACAAGACCAACTTGTAATCCAAATGATCCGTTTAATGGACAGTTTATTAAAAGAAGAAAAATTGGATCTCTGCCTAACCCCCTATGCTGTTTTGGCTAACAGTGTCAACGAAGGCTTTGTGCAGTTTGTTCGAGCTACACCCGTAGCCAATGTGAAATGCATACAGGTTATTTTTTTTAAATTTTGCATAAAGTGCAATTAAAAAATTTTTCAGGATAGCCTACGAAATTACCGCCCTTCCCATGTCGGACCTTATGGAATCGAAGCAGATACCCTCAACAATTACGTCCGTTCGTGCGCAGGCTATTCGATAATCTGCTATATTCTGGGAATCGGCGACCGTCACTTGGATAATCTGCTACTCTGTGAAAACGGGAAAATTTTCCACGTCGATTTTGGATTTATCCTCGGCCGAGACCCCAAGCCAATGCCACCGCCGATGAAGCTCACCAATGATATGATAAATGCCATGGGTGGCCAGACGAGTGACCACTATAAGAAATTTCTGGACTATTGTACAACAGCGTTTTGTATTCTACGGAGACATGCTCGGCTAATCACTAACTTGTTTGCACTGATGCTGGATGCTGGTATCCCGGATATAGCTATGGAAAAAGATAAGGCTGTGCAAAAAGTATGGAATCGAAAAATAGCATTATGCTCAAAAATCGTGTCAAAATAGTTTCATATTATCATCAAAAGTGGCACATATTATTATCAAAGTGGCAAAAAAGTGGAGCTATTCTGGGGGCCCCAATGACATGAAAAATTGAAAATTTTTCCGGAAAAGATCTTTAGTGTAATTTTTAACGAGAATTTTGTTTAGATTTCTCGTTAAAAATTATGCTAAAGGAATCTTTTCCAAAAAATTTTCAAATTTTTTCACTTTATACAGATTTGAATAGCCCCAAAAAAGTTTTGTATCGTTTCGAAAACCGTATAGATTCAAGATTCAAAAATCGTTGTATAAGTTCAAAATTGGAATCTCTATACATTATATTTTAGGTGCTGGACCGCTTCCATTTGGACCTTTCAGACGAAGATGCCTGCCATGCAATATTAACCATTATAGAAAAATCCATTGGCTCGACTATGGGATATATTGTTGATTTGGTTCATGATGCAAAACAAATTATTTCTTAATTTTGTATTAAGAATCAGGATCCGCAAGCGCCTCTGGCACTCGCGGTTTCTTCGAGTTGACTTCGAGCGCTCCGAAATATATTTAAAAACCGAAATTTACTTAGAAATTTTTATACATGTGTAAATTTACGGTTTAAAAAAATCGATTCGACTCCTTTGTCAAAATTTCGAATTCGTGTTCCCCTTACCCGAAAACCTCCGAGTACAACAAATCAGTCGATTTAGAGAAATTGTCAAAAAATCGAATTTTTTGCCTTCGTCCCCAAGGGCAAAAAATGACAAATTTTTGTCTCCGATTTCGATGATTTTGGTGTCAATCGTCTTGAAATTTGCATATTTGATTGTATTGTAATACTTGACTTGTTTATGCTTATTTGGCTAGTCTTATGTATTATATATGTTGCATTGAGATTTTATGAATAAATTTTTATGTAAGGATCAAATTCTTATTTCAAATATATCGTTTAATTTTTTTTAGACTGGAGCCCAGGGGGCATGATTTTGACCGTGAAGAAAAAAAGTTACCATTTTTATGCAAATCTCATTATTTTTGGGCCAAAAATCGACTGTTTGCCTCTCTAAATGATTTTCCTCAAGAAAGTGATGTTCTACAAAGTTGTTCCCCATAAAATTTTGCGGTGAAATGACACCTCGCGGTCAATTTTTGACTATTAAGAAAAAAAGTTATAGTCATTTTTCTACGAATTTCTATGAAAAATATTTTATAGAAAAAATAGATTTTTTTCGAAAAATAATTTTTCCTCGAAAAAAGCGCCACATCATCATCTTTAGGACACTTTTCTACTACTATATATTCGAAAAGTAAAAAATTTAATGTGCAGTTTTTGAGAAATTTGTCTTACAGACAAAAACACCAAAAGTCGCTTATTCGTTTTTTGGATTTTTTCTATGTTCTTTAGGCTGCTCGTCAGCTGATTTAAACAGCGGTTTACAGCGTTAGCTATCACATTACACATGGAGATTACGACATTAGCTGAGTCGTAATGCATTACAACTCGCATTGCAAAAAGACTCGTTATAAAGCGATTTGAATTAGTTGGATTATTGACACGAAAACCCTGAATGCATTACAACTCAGCTAACGTCGTAATCTACATGTGTAATGTTACAGCTAACGTCGTAAACCGCTGTTTACACAGCTGACGAGTAGTCTTAATGAAACACCCTACAAGCGACCCATCATTGTAATGCCCTTGGTCTAAAAAATTCATAATCGAAAAAAATTAAAATTTTGGCGCAAGATAACGAGCAAAACCCTTAAAAATGGGCGTAGGAACCACTAAAAACCAAACAACGCATCCTTCCGGAGGGGATGCATTAAATTTTTTTATTGTGTATTTTTATATGATTGAAACCAGTTTGCAAAAATTGAATTCGTCAATTACCCCAGATGACCTAATGTATGTAAACAGAAATAGAAGGATGAACATATACAGGGTGGCCCAATAGATACTTTACATAACTTTTATTGATATCTTGGCTATCCAAAAAGATTTTTCGATGCGATTTTTTTAGGTAGGCTAAATGTGCATCAAACGAGGTGACTTTCGCCAAAAAATAAAAGTTCCTAATATTTTATTTTTGCGTTACAAGATTTTGTTTTAGGAAAAAAGACCCTTAACAGTCGAATTTTTCAACAATTCGTTCGGATTCTGAAAGAGCATGGTCGATTTTACTCAGAGTTGGGAATTACCACATCACTCCACACCGTGTGGTGTGCTACGGGGTGGTGTGGTCGGTTACCACACCACCCCACTCTGATATATAGTAGAGTTGTTTTTATTTCTGCTTGGAAATATTTCCAATTAATTTCTAAAAATATTTCCACGCGAAAATAAAAAACAACTCTACTATATACCAGGGCAGGTGGGGTGGTATGGTGTGGCACACCACCTCACACCACACCACCCAGGTGGTGTGATGTAGACCACACTTCCCAACTCTGATTTTACTTACCCACAAAAAATCATGAAAAAATGATCTATACTTTTCAAGATGTAAAATAATAAGCAAATTCTAAAATTTTATTAGAATGGCTAAAATGGTTCAGTGGTAGTAGTCTCGGCTTCGATTTCAAAAGTAGTGGGATCGAATCCCACTCGCGGCGATTTGATTTTGCCGCAAAATAACAGTTAACTTTAAAACTTTCTAATTCGAAAAATCTATATCCTTTTTTCATGATGTAGATTTTCGAATTAGAGAGTTTTGAAGTTAACTGCTATTTTGTGGCAAAATCTAATCGCCGCGATTTGGATTCGATCCGCGTAGCCAAGATATTGATAAAAGTGATGTAAAGTACCTATTGAATCATAAAGAAATGTAAAGAAGAACCCCGTGGATCACCCTGTATTTTAAATGATTTTTGATATAAATTGACAAGAAAATGATCAACAAGGAAAATTAGATTTTATAAAGGTTTTCATTTGGACAGGTTTTGGCAGTGCAGATGCATTCTTTTTAATTTTTATTTGAGAATTGTATTTAAAGAATGGATGAAATTCATAGCAAGATCTCCGGATGTCAATTTTTGACAAAAATCAATTTTTTAACCCCCTAAATTAATTTTTCGGAAAAAGTGATGTTCTACAAAGTTGTTCAGAGTTTTACGGAGAACAAATTTGTAGAACATCACTTTTTCTGAGAAATTCATTTAGGGGGTTAAAAATTTATTTTTGTCAAAAATTGACGTCCGAAGATCCTGCTATGAATTTCACCTCTCTTTTAAAAGATTTTATAGTCCGTTTCCGCATCAAAAAAAGTCCGCTGACGATGGCCACGTGGATAAAGACATCACTCGTCCGATCATACATGCACAGTAGGAGGGAGGACAGACCCCATTGAGCATGGATGGATGAATAACCAACGAGGGGAGACAACCAAAAAAATGGAGCAAAAAATTTTTTCCATATTTTGAAAAATCAAAAATTCGTAAATCAAATTTTGTTGCACTACTGGGATCGAACTTGCGGATCCATTGTTGCTTAACTTGCTAGATCGGACGAGCGGATCCCTTATTCACTTGGCCAACAACAGCGGAATTTTTTTTATTTTGTGCAGAAACGGACTATATTGAAAGACAACTTTAATCGATTTAAAAAATTTTTACTAACTGTTTGAAAATCAAATTTTTTCAATTTTTAGTGGGGTAATCACATAATTTTTTAATTTTTACAAAAATTAAAAAAATCATTATCACCATCGTGTTCTCCATATCAACCCCCCCCCCAGTACAAAAAATCAGCGCCGGAAACACTAAAACAGTCGAGATATTCGACCCCTATGAAAAATTCTTAAAAATTGAATTTTTAAATTTTTTAGGGAGTACCCCACATTTTTTTGTTTCTTGCACACCTACCCTCTACCTACTAACTTTTAAAAAAGATCACATGTCAATCATCGATTTACCATTATCGAGTTCTCATGGTTCATTATGCACGCGCGGAAAGGAATTTGACATTTTCGAAGCGAAAAAACACTTCCCTGATTCAGGGAAGACGTATTTGTGCGACACAGGAATAAACTTTTATATTTATGATTTGTCAAAAAAAAGATCGGAAAATTCCAAGATTAAAAAATCATAAAACTTTTCAAGAATTTCGAGTAAATAATTTTATGCAATTTCAAAATTTATTGTCTCGCCGTATATTATAATGACGAAAAAAATTTGCATATTCTAACTGAGAACAAACAAACGTCATTGGTGCACTAATGGACTTATGTATCATAAAAACTAGATAATTGTTTTTGTATAAAAATTTTTGGAGCTACTACACAATAGGGAGGGGGCCACCATAGGTGGACAAACAGGGGGAGAGGGGGTCTGGTGCTGGGTTGGGTCCCTAAAATTTTCTTTGGTCTCCCTTTATGTTTTTTCGAAAATTTTAAAGAGAACGCTCAGTTGGTCCTATTTTTGGCCTTTTTACCGAATTGGTTGGGGGGGGGTGGGGAGACTCATCCCCCCTTTGGCCATGTGTGAGGGCCAACCACGTGAATTTTTTCTGAAAATGACCCCTCTAGGGGTAAAAATATGCGGGGAATCCAAATGTGACATTTTCGAAGCGAAAAAATGCTTCCCTGATAAAATTTTAGAATTTTTTTTGAAATAACTATCTCTATATCTAGTGGAGTTCCAGAAAGATCTACTACTTCAAAACAATCACGAATTGAATGCTATTTCAAACAGCTAGACATAAATCTAAAAGAAAGACATCGTCGTCCAAAAATCACTGAAATCAAGAATGATTGTGCTGTAAAGCTATATATGTCTAGTTTTACAATACTTTTCTTCTATGATAAAGATTCTAGTATGGGAGATATCGTGAAGCATGGAGAACATCAAATGAAGCAGAATAAATTATGCTTCGTGGCACAGGAGATTTTTCGATCGATTGGAGCGATCTCCAACAATACGAGCCTGTGTTGAACCGACAAATCGGTGATGCGCATTGTAACGAAATCAGTCGTCACTGGCATAGAACCGAGTACTACAATGGATTTTATACGACAAAAAAGCTTCCCTGATTTCATTTTTATTGAAGCGAAAAGTCGCAAAAATGCGATTTTTGCTTAAAAACAATCCTTTTTAGAGTAAAAATGTGCGGGGAATCCGAATTTGAAATTTATAAAATTTTTCGAATTCAAAAAAAACCGTATATCGACGCGAAAATTCGAGAAAATAACATATTTTGGTCTAAAAACAACGCTTTTTCTTTTTCCGCACATTTTTACTCCAAAAGGAGTCGTTTTTAGGCAACGATCGCATTTTTGCAACTTTTCGTTTCAATACATAATACGTCTTCCCTGAATCAGGGAAGCGTTTTTTCGCTTCGAAAATGTCAAATTCTGATTCCCCGCATGATTTACCCCTAGAGGTATCATTTTCAGAAAAAATTTTCGAAATTTTTTCACGTGGATTTTTCACTTCCTATTGTGTAGTATCTCCAATTTTTTTAATCTTTAATCTTCTATGATTCATTCTTAAAAGATATTTGATTGATGATATCTCAAAAATGTAAAAAAATCAAAATGAGAACGTTTCAAGTTGGATGAAATCAACAACACTTTTCGCACAATTCCTGCATTTTTGATCCCATAATGGACTTTTGCGTGAGAAATATGAAATTTATCTAGAAATTTTTGACCATTTAAAATTTTTTGTTGTATACATTAGTTAATTTTTAAAAACAACTGACTTTTGGCAAAAATTGAAATATACATACAGGGTGGACCTGTAGAACTGAATTTTTACGATTTTGGCGCGATATTTTCATCACATGTTGAACATTTCTAACGTGTTTTTGAAACAATCCGAGAACTTTTGATTTTGACTAGTGATCGATCCCGTCCCGAAAATCCCAGGATTTTTGGCATCCCGTCCCGAAATTTTTGAGCGAAACTCAATCCCGTCCCGGATCCCGACCTTCCCAGACTCAATCCCGTCCCGAGGCGGTATAAAAAAACACACCCCTAAAAATACCCCTAAAATGGATTTTTAGGGGTATAAAAATGGGTTAAATTTTTTTAAATATCCTGCAGAAAAAATCACGCGCTGACAGGAGCGTGATTTCTTTTTATCACTTTTTGAAAAAAATCACCTTGATCCCCCTTTATGTTTTTTCAAAAATTTTTGAAAAAAACTGAAGGAGGGACCAAGGTAAATTTTTCTTCAAATCCCGTCCCGAAAATCCCACGAATCGATCCCGTTCCGTCCCGAATCCCGAAAACCTAGCCATAGCCCATCCCGAAAAATCCTGTCCCGGCCAATAGGTCAATCCCGAACTCGGGATCGAACACTAATTTTGACCCATTTTTACATGAGTGACAAGTTGGAGGGGATCGAAAAAATTTTATCGAAAGTAATGGGCACTAAAAAAAGTACGAAAAAAATTTTGGAGCAAGCTCCCCTGGTTGCCTGATAATTTTAGTACCTTTATAATTTTTAAAATTTTAGTACTTATACAATGACAGAAAATATATTAGATAGAGCTAGAAGAAGATTTCGACTCAATTCAGAATTACGAAGATGTATATTATGCGAATTTTTTTGTACTGCATTTTTTATGGTAGGTAAAAAAGGACTAAAAAATATGATTATGATATGCTAAAGCTAGAGGTTAAGCTAAACTAGGCTAAGCAAGGCTAGAAATTACTCCACTGAACAGGGGTAGCACTATCCACCTGAAGTCAGCCCGTATGGCCGAAAAATAACCTTATCCCCCCCCTCCATGTTTTTGCCTAAATTTTTTCTAGTCTATTCTATGAGGATAGGTAGGCCACTAGAGATGTAGGCCGGTCTGGCTTGGCGTCAGTCAGGATTTTGCGACAGGGGTCCAACTTTTAAAGGTCTGAAAGACCTTCATAAGTTGGACCTTTTTGAAGGTCTATAATACACAGCGAGATAATAACTTTTGAAGGTTTGAACAATTTCGGAACCGGAAGTTGGAAGTAAAAAACTTCTGATTTTCAGTTCCGGACGATTGAAACGAGCCTCCTGGCCTGGGCCAAGATTGGTTTCGATCCTGCACAGCTCTACAGGCCGCACAAAAAATTATAAGTAGCACAAATAAGTCAATACAAAAAATTTATCATCTTTTTATTTATAGTTCACAGGCCTTGCCATAAATGCTCAAACAGTTCTGAGTAAGAAAACTATGAACGACTATACAGCTCTCTCCATAGGCTGGGGCTTTTCATTAACCCTAAGTGCACAAATGGGATATCTAATCTCAGGTAACATTTGGCTCCATAAAAAAATATTTAACGAAAATTTTAGGCAGCCATATGAATCCAGCAGTCTCATTTTTCTTGTATATGTTTGGCAAAATTTCCAAATTACAATTTATTCTCTATTGTATAGTGCAAACTGCTGGTGCATTTCTGGGATCCTTCCTAGTATTTATTTTATACTATGGTATATAGAAAAGTTCTTATTACGGAGTGATTCAAAAAGAGCAATTTTGTGATTTTTGGGGGCATGAAAATTTTTTGGAATCTGAAAATTTTTCTAAAAACCACCCCTTCAACAAGGAAAGTTCGGCGGTATGACACTTGCGGACGGACTTTTACCAATGGGACTTTTGCGGACGGGGGAGGGGATATTATATATAGTCAAAAAATTTTTTGGCTACCACGAGACTTTTTATTGAATCAGGCAACGTGTAAACTGAAACGAAAAGAAATGTGAATCCTTATATAGCTTTTTTATGCATCCCTGCGTGGTCGTATTGGCGGGAAAATCGGTGATGAAAATTTCCCGCCAATATGACCACGCAGGGATGCATCAAAAAAGCTATATAAGGATTCACGTTTCTTTTCGTTTCAATGTACCTGATTCAATAAAAAGTTTCGTGGTACCCAAAAAAATTCTCGACTATAATTATTGTAAATAGGTAATTTTCAATTAAGATGAATAAATTCGCAAAAATCCCGTCAACAAAAGTCCTTCCGCAAACGTTCCGTCCGCAAGTGTCACACCACTCCGGTAACAATGCCACCCTCAATGCCCTTGGCATCCCCAAAAGACATATAGGAAGCTTGCCTCAACACTCATTGGCAAAATTATTGAAAATAACACAACAAGAATGTGACGCCTGAGGTGAATCGAGCGGGAGAATGTTGTCATCGGCTTTGGGCAGTTTTTCTTGTAGTGAGTTCCGCTTAGGGGGCGACAAAATGGGTGATAGCACTCAAAATTCACCCACCCATCACCCAATGGATGGCATCACCCACATCACCTATCACCCATGGGTGAATCACCCATTAGTGGGTGATGGGTCATTTGGGTGATCCACCCTGGGTGATGGATGGTTTATGAGTGATGGCACCTTTTCGCCCCCTGGTTCCGCTGGTGAGTAGCTGACATTGAAAAGGCACGGCGGTTTCGTCGAGATGTGCTTGACTTGAGATGTCGTAGTGGAGAACGTGAACGAGCAGAAGGACAGAGATCTTCGCGTTCCGCTGAAGTTTGAATCATTTTTCTAAAAATGATCCCAGAGAGGTCATTTTTAGGAAAAAATTTTTCAGGTCTTAAAAAATCACAAAATTTCCCTTTTTATAATCACCTTGTAGAAAGAAGTTAAAAAATTTTTAGACTCGATCATGGTCTTTAGTAATGGATCTTTAGCTGTTACTGGACCTACAGCAACAGCTGGGATGTTTGCGACTTATCCGAATGAGCATTTGAGCTTTATGGGGTCAATAATTGATCAGGTATCGATTTTGCCAGGGTCGGTGGACGTATGATAAGTGTAGAGTGCTTCAAAAAAAGCTGCGATCAATTTTATGGGGGAGGGGCTCTGCACGATTCACTTTGCTCTCTTCTTTCTCTACAACCTTTTTAATCGATCAAAAAAATTTTCTCTCTAGCGGGATTGAATTCCGACCATTGGGATCAAAGTGATTCGCTAGCCACTACACCATGTATGATGAGTTTTTTCGCTCTCTAGAAAATTCCCTATAAATCCAATTTAAAATTTTAGATCCTATCTACAATGGTTTTAGTCATCTGCATATGCATAATATGTGACGAGAGAAACAAAATTCCTAGAATAGCACAACCAACTTTACTAGGCTTTATGCTTACTCTAATACAGTTTTCTATGGCATGGAATGCAAGTAATTCAATGAACCCGGCTCGAGATTTTGGCCCTAGACTTATGACACTTGTTGTGGGCTATGGTTGGGAAGTGTTCAGGTAAAAAGAAAAATTTTAAATAAAAAAACAAAATTTTTTTTCAATTTTATACTTTCGTTGATTTTTTTGTACGCGGATGTTTTTGTGAGTCCAGTTTTTCGGCCCGTAAAATTTTTCTATGGAAAATTATTGTCATTTTTGAATTCTCCGTCAAAACCCTAGATATAGAAGACCAGCAAAAATTAAAAGTACAAAAAGTTTTAGACCCTTGAGGGATCAAACCCCGAAGAACAGTTACGAGTTTGTGAAATTCTTCAGTTCTAAGCTGGGGGGGGGGTACTGGTCTGGGGTGGAGTTCAAGCCTTCTAGGATTTGTGATACCGCTGTTAAAAAAGGTGGTATTAATAGATTTTATTAAAGGGAGTAAACTTTTGCAGCAGCATCTCCGAAAAAATTTTTTGAAATTTTTTCACAAATGACTTTTCTAGGGGTAATTTTATGCGAAAGATCGATTGCGCGCATTCCCGAAGCTTGCAAATGCTTCCCTGATTCAGGGAAATAAGAGTGAAAAATTCAAAATTTTCATATTTTCGCTTCAATACATACTCTTATTTCCCTGAATCAGGATCAGAGAAGCATTTTCAAACTTTGGGATTCCGCTTCACCATGAATGATAAAATTTTCCGTTAGCAAGAAATGCCCAATATAATCTCATAATTTTACAGTTATCGCAACTATTCCTGGTTTTTGGTGCCTATAATATGTCCATTTATTGGTGCTTTTATTGGAGCATGGATATATCTATTAACAATTGGTGTCAATATATCTGATGATGTTGATGAAATTCCAAGGCCTCTAACGCTTCCAGTTTATCATAGCAACAATTATCCATTACAACATATACCTATCAAAATTGAAGGATATAATCATCAAATGAATCCCATAGGTCCTATGCATCCTAGATTAACCTCATATAAGAGTCATTAGCTGTATACCATACATGTATAGTAGGAGTGGGACCGATTGTTTGATGTTTCGAAACTTTTTTTTATGTTTTTGAAGATTTCTCCGGAAATATTTGTCAGACTGTATATTTTAACTTCAATTCGGCTAATTTTTTGTTGAACTCATCAAAAATTAAAAAATTGCAGAATTGAAAA
>JAQGBS010001478.1:0-15619 GCA_034698545.1 Acrobeloides obliquus
TTCATCCCTCCTTTGACTTGGAAAGTGCCTCTTATTGGAACTGGACCACAAGAAAAGAAGAAGGCATGATGAGTTTTTGGAATATTTTGCAAACTTTCTTTTCAATACACAGACTATAATGTTTTGTTTATGTGCTTTTTTTCTTCTATTTTTTGCTTCTTTCAAATTCAAATTTTTTTATATTTGTTAATTCTTGCCTATATTATAGAAACTTTCTATTTTTGTCTAGTTTGAATACAGTGGTGTAGGATGAGAGTCGAAGGACATGGCATTTTTTACTCTTCCCCTCCCCCAATCAAAAATCATAAGTGGTACCAATATTTTTTGACTGGCCTTCATCTATCCAACACAAAGGAGGAACATTCTGATTTTTCGTCCTTGAACACGCGAGGGTATACTCGTTTCCCTATGCCATAGTTTAAAGTATTACTAATATCACACATGGGAGTATGGTATGTAAAATTTTTGAATTTTGGCACTACCCTTCTGGCTAATGGCGTAACTAGACCCCGGGAGTGGGGATGCACTTTCAAAAAATTTTCAAAAATTTACCCTGGTTCCCCAACGTTCATGTGTGAATATCATAGAATTTTATGCATATATAGGACAAATAAAAATATTTTACTACTAGTTTCAACGGTGATTCATTTTTAAAGATAGTGCCATATACACATTTTTTACCCTCCTCCAATTGGGGTGAGAAGTGAGGAGCTGATTGTATGTGTGTCATAAATATAGTAAAACTGCTTGGGTAAAAGTTTATTTTAGCCCTATTCTACTTACAATAAATTTAACTTTTCACTAACAGCATGCTATATTAACATTTTCTGTATATGAAACAAAAGATTATTTGAATTTTCAAATTTTAGAGGATCAAACGTCTCCTATTTAAAGTTGGAAAACTTTGTTTATCATATTGTTCTTGTCAGGTTTAATATTCCTCATATAAAAGCACTAACAACTTTCAATTTAGAGACGAAAATATAAATTGATTAAGAAAAAATCTAGTATTTGTATAATATGAAATTACAAAAAACTGCCTGATATCAAGTGTCCTTAATGTTTAACAATCCAAATTACAGTTATACTAATTCCAAATTATATGGTCTCTAAGTTTTCTAATACGTGTTTATTAATATCTGTGATATAACATGAATATTTTTGTACAGAGTGTACCAAAAAATGAGATTTTTGTGCAATTTTTTCTAATTTGTTTATCTCAAAAATTTCGACAAAATTTTTTGTCGAAAATCGGCGCGAAAAATATAGGGGGGAGGGGGATATTGATTATATATGGTGTATATAAGCTTATAAGAGTTTTATTGAGAAAAGTTATTACAAAACCAAAGATTGCTAATAAATTTTGCAAATTTTCTATGTACTAGTAGCTTCAACATAACCATACATCTCATTTCGGACTTCAATAAAAGCACGAAATTTCTTTTCCAAGTTTTCAAAGTTCGGTCTTGATTCAGGGTCAGGATTCCAGCAGTCGAACATAATTTCATACAAAGATTCGTTCACATTTGAGGGTTTCTTTAGTCGATTTTCTTCTAGCAAAAAAGCCAAGACATCTTCCCGAGTCATGTTTTCATATGGGACTTTTCCAAAAATGAACAGTTCGTAGACAAGAATACCAAAAGACCAGACATCAGATTTTTCGGAAAAAATTTTTTCTTGTAAAGATTCCAATGCTAGGTAGGGAACAGAGAATTTTTCGATCGAAGTTTCTTGAAAAACGCCATTTTCGTTACTGAAGCATGAATTCGTGAAATTTGAAATTTTTGCAACAATTGTTCCGAAAAGAAGAATGTTTCGAGCAGCCAAATCACGGTAGATAATACCTTTGGAAGCGATATATTGCATGCCTAAAATCGGATTTGAGACAAGCAATTATTTTTACCTCGAGTAACTTGCCACAAAATATTCAAAAACTTTTTATAAGGAATCTGATCTTCAGGAACTTCAAGAAACTCGGTGACAAAGTTGAACACATCCTTTTCAGCTAGATCATAGACCAAACATGGAGTATTTTCAGGCAAACTCCATCCTAGCATGCACATGATATTTTCGTGATATCCAATCTTCTTCATTGCGTCAATTTCTTTAAAAAGGTACATGTTCACCGTAAGGAAAGCCTGGATCGTTCTAGTTTTAAACGATCCTTAATATCACATGGATAATTTTTAAAATATTTAAAAAAATTGTTTTTTCTTATTGGTAATGGTGAACAGGGGTCGAAGCCAAGGTCCCCGGGGCCAGGGCCTTCCCAACCCGGGGCCAGCGGGGCCCTAGGAGGCTTTTGTGGGCAGAAAACGCAGGTCATTTCAATAAGTTTTTACTCTTTGATAAGTTTGACAGCAAGTCAAACAACATTAAATAAAAATTTCAATGTTGTCTAACTTACTGTCAAACTTACCAAAAAGTAAAAACTTATTGAAATGATCTTATGCGTTTTCGGTCCCCAAAAGCCCCCTAGGGCCCCGCTGGCCCCGGGTTGGGAAGGCCCTGGGGGCCGGCCCCTTTTCAGCCCCTGGTAGTGAACATGTACCTTTGAAAAGTTCTTCGACTTCGATTTGTCCAAAATTTGATGCAACCTTGACAGCAACTTCACAATCGGCAAATCTCATTGTAAAAATTGATTTGACAATTAAGTGAATTGGAGCTGTTCCAATTAGATAGCCTTTGTACGTTATTGAAGCTAGGCTTTGGTTAATCATGTAGTCAAAGTTGATGTGAATATTTCCAGGTGGGATGAGCAAAGCTTCACTTTTTTCCATCATCTGGAAACGCTTTTAGTCAAATTCTAATAAAAATCTTACATAGCCAATTCTCTCCTGGGATACATTCATGCTTTTTAGCACTTCAACTAGCTGATCAAATTTTTTGGCTCTCTTTTTCAACTGCCATCTGGTGATCAACCCAATTCCAATCAATAGAACCACCAAGCAAAATGTGCTCAATCCAATAATCAAAATTTTTTGTAAGGTATCCTTTTTATGAATCACATTTATATGTGTACTATTATGAACTACTTGAAAACCTTCTACTCTGACTAAAAAACCACGCCAAACAGCGTTTGTGTTATATGTAATGAAGTCTATATAGACTTTAGTGCCATTCAAGGATCTAGTTAGATTCTGCTTTGTTGCACCAGAAATATTGAAATATATATCCCCGGAACCGTTATGAATGATCAAATAACAATGTTCAGGGATGTCAGCATCGATAACTGTTACATTGATAGAAGCAAAATCAACGACATAAGTGCTCTCTCTGCTAAGATTTTGTTCTGCCATTGAATAATATGAATAGAGGGGAGACATTTGTAGATCAACAAAATTTCCTCCATAATTATATAGGGTTAATGAATTTGGAGAAGAATAAGATGCTAAAATTTTGGGGGCATACAACATGTATTTAATTCTGTATCCGAATTCCGGATTCAAAACGAAGGATGTGTTGAATGAATATATTAAAAACTGGAATAAAGTCTCAAAATGAATCGCTAGGAAGAGGAATTCAGTGCATTAACATAGACGATTTAGAAGTTTTTATGATGCTTGGATCTCATCAAATTCAATACTCAATGAACCCAAATATATACACTCTTTATTAAAATAAAACAACCTTCTTACTTGTTGAATAAAATCCAGCTAATGTTGCACCTGGTGGAATTATGAATGACACGATAATACCAAGAATTCTCAATTTGCTCAGCGTATGAACAGTATCATTATTAAAATCGAACAACGTATATTTTTGATCGTATCCAGCAACAATATAACTTTTTTCAACTGTATCATATTTTGGAGAATCAATTTCCATAAAATAATTTGCGTTTTTGTCAAAAGAAAATGGAATAAGCAGTGAGAGAACACAGCTACCATCATCACTGGCAGTGATTTCTTTGTAGTAGTAGCCCAATGACACGTATAACAAATTTTCTTCGCTGGTACAATTTGCCGTATGATACTCGGGTATTCTAGACACAATCATGATATTGTTGACTGAATCTCCGACATAGAGCAATGTTACATGTGTAAGATTGTCAATTTTGTTGATTCCATTCATGGGATAGTCAAAAATGTGTATAAGACTTTTTAAACTTGAAGAATTATAAAAATATATAGTTCCAGATGTTGGAATCTCGGGCTCTATTCCATAGTAATAGACTTCAAGTAGGCCATCCGCAGCGGTGATTGATATTAATGAGTAATTTGAAAGACCAGTGGCATTAATTGGGACATCTTGTGATAGTATTATGTTCTAAAACAATCGATAATATATTATGCTTTTGATATTTTTATGTTGATTTCGCATAATAAATTATCATCTTTTGCACTTTTTTCCAGCATGCACAAAAGAAAGGAAATTCCAAAGAATCTTTGGGGGGTTGAGGAAATCGATTGCCGTCGTTATTTTCCGGTGAAAAATTGTTTTACTGATGTTTTGGCAAAATCCACATTGGGTACCCCTAGAGCTGTCAGAAAAGTGACAAACTTGTTACTTTCTGTGACATTTGTCACAGTCTGTGACAAAAAAGTTTTTCACTTTTCTTTTCACTAAGTTTTTGCTCTTTAATAAGTTTGACAGGAAACCAGACAACGAAGAGATTTATTATTATTTTTTTAGCCTAAAAATAATAAATTTCTTCGTTGTCTGGCTTTCTATCGAACTTATCAAAGAGAAAAACTTAGTGAAAAGAAAAGTGAACAACTTTGTCACAAATTGTGACAAATGTCACAAAAAGTGACAAGTTTGTCACTTTTCTGACAGCTCTAGGTACCCTTATGTTTAAGTCAAAAAAAGTACTCGTGGCGGTCCTCAAAATTTTTTGCTTTTGCTTTATACGTATCAGGCTCGCTTAGATCTATGCTTGTGCAAAAAATTAGAGAACACTACCTTATAGCTTAGGAGATAGATCATTTTTATAAAATTTTTAGGATCAAAAATCGGTTTTTCGAGTATAAAAATGCCTTCACGAGGTCGCCAACCGTCGTTTTTGGCACTTTTATGCACAAATCGGGGTCAGGAATCGATTGGTGCCGGTCTTATTTGAATCAGAGTCGATCCTGAAAAGTTGATTTTTTGACACCCCCAGGTCCACAGGGGTGGTGTTTCAAAATTTTTTTCTCTCGATTTTGTGATCAGGGACCAATATCCTATCGATTTTATCGGAAACAAAAAAATCTCTGACCCTTCACCCGCCGGCCTGGTGATCCTTAGAGATACGTATCTTAAAACTGACTTCATGTTTCAATGGCGATTGAAGAAGAGTAAATTGAATAGTCCAAGAAAAAATCGTCTGTACATCATTAGACGAAGAATTAAAATAAACACATAAATATTCTTCTTGGGTATACAGAGTAGAAATTTTAGAATCCAATGAATTGTAATCGTATAATTTTGACGAAGAGTTACAAACTGTTATCACTAAGTAGTCATCGTCAGACAAAAAACTATCGATTTCAACAACTAGCATAGAATTTCCAAAATTGGTATCCACTCGTATTTCCCATCGGCAAGACATGTTCGGGCAAACGTTTTTACTTAAAGTTGGCATGAGTAATGCATTGAGATTCGTGATGTTGATTTCTAGGTTTGAAAGACGACAATCACATTTGTTGATTTCAGTAGCGAAAGAAATCAGTGTGATCGATATAATTATTAAAAAACAATATTGTTTCATTTTTATCGGATAGAACACAAAATTTCTTTCGAATAACATTTTTTAATATTTTTATCAGACTTGTAATCCCGAATTTCTAGCGAGTAGAGAGGGGTAATCTTTTTATCGGTTTATCAATTTTTACAAGAGACGGTGCTAGCTAGAACAGTTTTTGAGGCGAGTTTTTCGCTTCAACAATTAAACTTTATTGACAATCAGGCAATGTTATTGAATTTCGTTGATTTTCACGGTGCATTCAAGCACTGTCGAAAAGTTTGTCAAAACGTTGTCGAAAAATTTCGACGTTTCGAAAACTTTTCGACAGTGCTTGAATGCGCCCTCAAAATTTTTTCTTCAACTTTTTGGAAATTAACGAAATTCAATAACATTGCCTGATCGTCAATAAAGTTTAATTATTGAAGCGAAAAACTCACCTCAAAAACTGTTCTAACTGGCACCGTCGCTTTCATACATGGGCAGACCCCAAGTTTTTCACCTGGGGGGGGTTGTGGGTCAGAAGGCCGACAAACTGAGGGAATAGTCGAAAGTAGGCTGCCTGGAGCAGCATATTTATTTTTGGAAAAAAGAATATTTTTTTAAATTTGTTAATCTTTTTTTTGGTCGTCAACTTTTCGACCCCATCGGGAGCACAGTTGTACAACCCCGGTACCCCCGATAAAATTTTACCGGGGAGGGGTAGCTCATGGTCATAGGGTGGGAAGCGGGCAGGTATGGGGTGGGAGAAGGATAGGTCATGGAGTGGGAGGGGTAGGTATCGGTCTCCGGCGCCGGGCGACCCCCTTCCAAAAAAAGGTCGCCAAATTGCGGAGGGGGAGGGGTGGGTCATAAAAACAAAAATTTTGGACCTGGGTCTGTGCAACTGTGCATGTGAATTTTCAAGTTTTTAACATTCACAAAATAATTCTATTTGGGGTACTTTTTGGTTTTACAAATATGGCTCAGGCCGGCCCGTGGCTTGGGGCCGGTCATCGCCCTACACGTGCCGCTGCCTGGCCCTTTTTTACAAAATTTTTTTAGTTTTTAACATTTTCATCAATTTTTTCCTTCAACAATTCAATTTTTCCCTTGAAAATTTTTTTCAATGAGTTCCCCCCCCCCCATCTCTGAGCTCCAGAGTTATCACTGGATTCACTCTAGACAAAAAAAACAAACAGGACTGCTTTAATAAAGTAAGATGAGATTTGCATCTTACTTTGACATAAAAGTTTTACTTTGACATAAAAATCCCTTACAATGTTATTTTTGTGAAAAATAGTACATGAATCAGTCATGCGCATTTAAATTAATGTGCGTATATTTTTAAATTAATGTGCACATGCATGAAAACCACAACCCAACAAGGAAAAATGGAAGTCATACATAAACAATATAAATGAAAATATTTTTTCATGATCTTGCATTTATGAACGCTTCTTGATTTAGATTTCCAACGTGCAAATAAACAAAACAAAATGGAAATCATATAAACAAACAAACTTATTTTCACTTATACCATTTGCCTTTACTTATTTCGCGGATAAAATTCTTTTCTCCATAGATTTTTTAAAGTTAAGAGTCAATATCTCGAAGTATCGCAGATAGCTCCTGAGAAGGTGGCAGTAGGACAAAAAGTGTTGCTAAAAAATTGAAGCCTAAATTATTTTTAAGTACTTAGTAAGTGATTAACAAAAACATAAAAGTTAAGTCCCGTGCCTTTATACTTGTGAAGAGATTGATGGGTTATATTTGGCGAAAATCGGCTTTTGGGCCATTTTAGTGTTTATATAACTTTTTTTTCTCTTTAAATGCGTTTCCTACAATTTAAAGTACATTTTTATTGCCCATCGTTCCCCCTTTTCCACGTCACAAGACTATGAACAAGCATTTATAGTTTTCGAGAAAAGTGATTTTCCAAAAATAACGATTCATGACCCCTCAAAAATTCACTTGTTGGGCTCTAGCTCGAAATTTTCTGAAGATGCAGATATTGAGCCGCATATGCAAATAAACTAGAACTTCTGGCCGATATCCCTGACCAAGTTCCATTTCATGAACGGAGTACCCCAAAATATAAAAAAATCGTTAACGACTGGAGTGTGATCTTAAAAAGTAAGGGGGCCCCAATGATGAATTTTGGGGTTGAAAAATCATTTTTTTATTTAGTGTGTCAAAAGTTCGGGCATAAATTGCTGATTACTACAAACAAAAAATTTCGGGGTGAGAACTTTAATTGGTGTGAAAACTTTATTTTCACAGTTTTTCACAGGCCCTATCTATATATAATAATTAATAAATTTATTATTTCAAAAATATGGCCTAAAAACTGTGAAAATAAAGTTTTCACTCGAAAATTTTTTGCTTTTAGTAAACAATTTATGCATGAATTTTTGGCATACTAAATAAAAAAATAATTTTCAGACCCCAAAATCCATCTATGAAGCCCCCTTTATGTTTTAAGGTCACGCTCCATTTCGTTAATGATTTTTACATTTTTAGGGAATGACTTCTAAAAAAGGACTTGATCAGTGATTTCGGCCAGGAATTCTAGTTTATTTTTATAGTCGATTCGAAGCTCGTGTCGTCAGAAAAATTCGAGGAATCGATTTCTCGCATAAAATTACCCCTAAAAATGTATTTTTTACAAAAAATTTTTTCGGAGAACGGGCCGTGATTGTTACTCCCCCTTTAATCATTTAGAAATTTCTAAAAGTATAAAAAGTATATTTTTAAATAAATTTAGCTCATGATGCTTAATTGCTCGATTGTAAATGTTTCAGAACTTTTTTTCATGTAAGATTATTTTTAAAATTATATTAAATCCAAAAAGCGGAATTCAATTTTTCAATTGGAAAAAAGTAAATTAGAGAAATTTAACAAGTGAAAAATGAAAAGTGAAGACGCGAAATATTTGGATTAAGCCAAATACATTCAAAAATAAATTTAAAATTTAGAACGTGCCCTGATTCTAATTTAGTAGAAAATTATTATTGTTGTCAAAATAGTAATGGCTGTTGTAAAAAAATGGATACAGCTTTTATGTAATTTTTATAACTTTATAACTTTGGCGGTGGGATACTTGCAGACGGACATTTGCGGACGGACTTTTGCGAACGGGACATTTGCGGACGAAACGTTTGAAAAGTTCAATTTTTTCAAAAATTCCATTTGTTCAAAAAATTCAATTTTTCAAACGTTTCGTCCGCAAATGTCTGTACGCAAATGTCCCGTCCGCAAAAGTCCGTCTGCAAATGTCCGTACGCAAATGTCTGTCCGCAAATATCCGTTCGCAAATGTTCCGTCCGCAAATGTCCGTCCGCAAGTATCCCACTGTCATAATTTTGGACCTATTTCCAAACAAATTTACATAATGCTAGAAGTAAAAAATGGCTACTTTTTAGTTTCATTTTCACGATTAAATAAACCGTAAGAATTAAATAAATTTCATAATTCGTAATCTGTAATTAAAGAAAATGTCAAAGAACCCCTAAATTTCGCACTTCGTAATCCGTAATTACGGATTACGTCCCATCACTTTTTGGGACTCGAAAAAATTTTTAATTTGAAATTGATCTGTTACGAGTAATTTTATGCGGGAATCAATTGAACACATTCTCAAAACGCGAAAACACTTCCAGGACTCAGACTCAAGAAAAATATTGGGTTTTTGAAGCGAAAATGGTCATTTTTTCGCTGAATCAGGGTCAAGGAGACATTTTCGCGCTTTTTGCAATCGATTCCACCGCATAAAATTACCCTTGAAGGGGTCGTTTTTTGGAAAAAATTTCGTATCCAAATTCATGTAAAACTCACACAAATCCACTTTTTTCCCTCATCCTGTAATTAAAAGGAGGCAAGGCAATGTGAGTTATGCACTTAATTTTAGAAAATTTTAGAAAACTGATTTATAATTTTTAGATCGATACTCTCTTTGTTTGGAATAATTTTCATAGCTTCTATAATAATGTCATTGTGCTGTAAATCAAGACGATCTACATCCTCCTCAAGCAATGATTCAAATGTGGAGAATGACTCTGGCCAATCTCACAATGTTATAAAACCTATCGAATGTCCCTTTTGTAAAAGTTTAATTACCGCTCCACCGCCATATACTAGCCAAGCGGATTTAACGAACTTATCGAATGTGAATCAATCAAATACTCGAAGCTAAAATTTAGCCGCTAAATACCTCAATTGTTATAGTTATATTTTATATCTATATTTATAAAAATAGAACCGGGAGACCTGGCGCCTTCGGCGCTCAACGCTTTACTAACTGCGCCATGAAGGCAGCGGGGCTTTCATTTCTGACCAAATACCTAAGATGAAAAGGCAAAAATGAAAAAAATTGATTTTTTAATTTTTTCCAGAGGGGGTATCCCTGTGATTTTGGTGTCGTTTTTCTTTTCTCACCGAGCTCTTTACAAAAATCTAAGTCGTAACGGGATTGAACTTAAGGTTACAAAATTCGGTGACACAGACAAACAAACAAACAGACAGATATTTCTCGTTTAATATTAAAAGATATTTGAAAAGATCATTAAAAAATGGAGCATTTTTTATGGTATACTCTGAATATATTCTCGTCATCTTTCATTTTTTCATCCTTTTTTAGTGAATTAATAAACTTAGGGCATGAGCGAGGTGTCACGGCCAGGCCTTGTAGTTTCTCATAATAACTACCTAAACATATGCATTCGTGGAAAAATTTTGAGAAAAACCACAAAAAGTGATTTTTGGACACCTTAAAAATCGGAAAAATCACTCTAGCTTAAAAAGTAAAAGGTTTTGTCAAAAGATCATTTAGAGAACAAATAAAATAGAATTCACAAGCTTTGCAATGCCACCAAAACCATTTGATATGGATTTAAACTGGTGGAGATATGACCATTTGAAATCAGGTAGTGAGATATGACCATTAGAAGTCGGGCACTGATTTCAAGAAGACGATCTGCAGTACAGAGCTTAGTAAAAGTCGAATCGAAAAACGAACTTCAAATTCGTGCTCAGCGACCCCAAAAATGGTGAGTATACGTTAGTTTCAAAGAAAAACTTTTTTACTGGATCCTTCATTATATTGAACAAGATTCGAAAAGTCAAGATATCAACTCTTAACCTTTAATCAAAGTTAGCAACTGTGTAAATATTCAATACAGTTTCTCACATTTGCTTATTTATTGGATCTAATGAATGACGCAAAGTTCAATTATATCAAATTTAATCATATTTCTGGCAAAAAATAGCGTGATAAAATTATGTGTCTCCTTCAAAAATGTGTTATCGATATATAAGTTGTTTTTTCGGGAAATCACAAACTCAAGATTTTGAAGAAAAACTTTTTTTAATTTTCGCTTCAATAATCAATTAATATTGAAAATCAGGCAATATAAGTAAGCAAATTTTTTTGCAAAACACGTAATTTTCAAAATGCTATCCCTCCAAAATCTTGAGTTCGTGATTTCCCGAAAAACAATCTATATAAGACTTTTGTCATCAAGCTTATTTTTTTATTGCGTCACATTTGACGTGAAAGTGTTTCTAATTTTAGAACTTATACAGTAACAAAGAAATACAGGAATGATGCACACATAAAATTTTTATTTGTTTTCAACAAGCGTTTCTTATGTTATTTCCATCTGACATTGCAAGATAAGCTTTATATCTGGCTGCCTCATTCAATCGATTATAGCGAAAAATTGGACCACCATCTCTTTTCATACCTATTAATCAGATTATATACTCGAAAATCTTCCAAGCATTAATTAAATCAGGGAAAAATATATTGAAACGAAAAGCCAGACATCATAAAATTAAAAAAAGACGACATTTTAGCAATGGAGTTTGCATAGCCGAGGGTTGACCATAGTAAACACGATGTCGGGGTTAGAATTCAAATTTGACTTAAGACGGTCCTACTACATGAAGAGATAGCCCTATCATAACAAAAAAGCAAATTTTTTTGTTATATTGGAGTATTTCTTCAATTGGGAGGGGGACACTATAGAACAATAGAAAACAATAGGGGTTATGGAGATATCCTACTTCATTCAATGGACAGTTTATCCTACTGGAATACTTCATCCAATGGACACTTCATCCAATAAGGACACTTTGTCCAATAGACAATTCATACTTCAAGAACACTTCATCCAATCAGGCACTTCATCCAATGGACACTTCGTCTAATGAAACATATTCGTACAATGAGGATACTTCATCAAAAAGATGAAGAGTCCATTGGATGAAGTGCCCTCATTGGATGAATTGTCCATTGGGCGAAGTGTCCTCATTGAACGAAGTGTCCATTGGGTGAAGTGTCTTGATTAGATGAAGCGTCCTTGTTGGATGAAGTGGACATTGAACGAAGTGTCCATTGGACGAAGTGTTCTTATTGGATGAAGTGTACCAGTTGGATAAACTGTCCATTGGATGAAGTGGGATACCGCCGAGGTTCCCTTAAAACAATTTTAAATTCTCGTGTCAAAAACCTCTGGCTACAAAAAATCAGCCGCTAAGACGTCATATTTTTTAAATTTTATGATGTTTTTCGTTTCATTTTTTCTTAATTCAAATTCAAGCTCAGAAGATTTTCGAGTGTAACTTAATTTTTTTTAAATATATGGGCCTGTTCCTCCGGTCCTTGTACTTGTAAAAAAAATTTAAAAGTACAAGTACAAGTGAAAGTACAAGTAGTTGTACTTGTAAAAATATTTATAAGCAGGATTTATAAAGACAATTATAAAAACAAACGTAAATTAATACTTTTTTACATGTACTTGTAAAAATTTACAAGTACAAGGACCGGAGGAATAGGCCCTATGTGTTTGTTAAAAATTTTTAAAAATTCAATACCTTGAATTCCTTCTTTTGGGATATTAGGTATGCTTTTGCCAATTCTTACAAATGAAGGGACCAAATTTCCAGGTCCTAAAAATATTTTTATAGTCTGTTTCGATGTGTAAAAAATTCGATATAATAGAAAAGTAGATAGATATCGATTTTTATGTTATAGAAAGGATTTAATGACACCAGAGGTTGAAATTCAAATACCATCGAATTTCAAGGAAAGTTTTTATTAGTCCCATTTTTTCGAAGCTCACTTCGAAGATTTCGGCTAAAAACATCTTCTTCAAATGGTTCAACGTCAACAGGGCCATCTGAAAATTTTTCACATATTGTTAGAGAAATTAAGCAGGCAGCAATTAAGTGCAAAAATAGTTTTGACATTGTTAGACCTAAACTTTGAAAAAGAATTTAAGATTTTAAGAAATCATCGAAAAGAAAATACAGGAGCCGGTTCTAAAAACAATCCTAACAGGGCCACAGGAATCTGATCGGGCAGAAAGTTTCCGGTGGCCCACTGGGCCTAGGCGACTCGCTTAGGTGGCAAGGCCCTCTCGAGTTGTATCTGAAACCGAGATAAGATATCAGTACTTTTAAAATAAAATTCGGCGATTGTTTTAGAGCTTTAAAATAAGGTCCTACTTACGCTCTAGGTGTGTTGCCCGAGTGTAGCATCTACATTTGAATGACATGTCTCCGAAAAATGGGATGATGAGAAATTGAATGGTAAACTAAGACTAATACATAATAAATTCATAACTTTTTACTACCTTTAGCGAGTGATTATTTATTTATGTATTTAATTTTAATAATAGGTAGAAAATTTGTCAAAAAAATGAGTAGAGATGCCGGTTAACGCTTAATAAGCTAAAAAGGTCATCTTGTTCGAAGATCACTTCTCGACCAGAAAAATGTCTTTGAGAGTCATAACATACGCCATTGTTCTTCAATTGGCATATCCTAAGTAGGATCTTTCAGGATCGTATTTGGCCTTGATCGAAACTCATTGATTTGGCTAAAAGAATTTTCCTACCAACATTTTCTGGAAATTCATCCAGCACGGATGGATTAACATAAGTAAAACCGCCAAAGATTTCTTGAACTGATCCGGAAACAGGCTGTGGTAGGGAATCTCGTGCGGGTAGAGTAGTAAATTCTTTATCGAGTTGGGTTGTATCTATTTCCGAGGCTAATTGAGGTTTAAACGGAGGTGAAATTTGTCTTGCATAGAGACGATCCCAGTCGATGGTTTGAAAAAATGGGTGTCATTTAATTTCATTCGATCCACTGGATCCAGAGCCTAGACGATAGTGTGGGTTTTTAATAATAAAAAAAGATTCTTAGATGTTTAGTAGTATTTGAACTAAGAAATTTTTTTAGTATGCGATATTCAGCACTAAAAAATTTCAAAATTTTAAATTATCGATAAAAATCATTACTTTAATATAAGTTTCATGGTATCTTTTCTATCTTTCCCTTTGAATGGTATGATGCCAGTTAGCATTTCATACTAAAAAATATATTTTCTAATAATATAAATGATTTCCAATACCATTAAAACTCCTAATGACCACCAAAAGCACCTTCTGTATACTCAAATCGTGAAACAACCATAGAGCCGAGTTTTTAACTGTCCCACAAAAACTATAGGTCTTGCCATCAATAGATTCTTTACACAACCCAAAATCGGTAATTGTTATGTGGCCTTTTTGACTGACTAATAATATAGTAAAATTATATATTTCCAGTTAACAGGAACTTGAAAAGTTTTTTAAAAATAAGTTCAATCAAGGATGAACAATCCAAAAATTAAGGGGTGGGACAAAAAAATAAATATTTATCCTGTGTCTAGCACACGTGTACAAGTCCCCCCGAAAGCTCCCTCTCCCAAATTTCGGGGACTATCCCGCAGACCAAAATGAGCTCTGTCCGCAAAAAATTTTGCGGCGCGCGGCTGCGGGCGGCCCACAAAATATAAAAAATTTTAGAAAAAATCATCCAAAATCTGTTATTTTTCAATTTATGAGAATTTTTAGTTTAAAAACATACGTTTCACAAAATTTTTTGGCGGATTAATCTTTTACACCGAAAAATTTTTACACTCGGGATTCAGGGTGATGGATTATTGAGGCAGCCGTTTAGTGAGAGTTGAAGGTATTATGGAAAATTCTAAAAAGACGTCACTCAGCCACGTATCAATTTTTTAAATTGTCATCATAACAAAAGTTTTAAAATTATTATGGAAAAATCTTGTTATGGAAAATTCTAGAAGGACGTCATTCAATCACACATCAAGTGATAATAAGCCTCAATGCCAAATCACGTCAACTATTTTTCCACTTTCTATCATAAACAAAAGCCGCGGATTGAATTGATTAAACTTTCGTCCCCCAACAAAATGTCAGTAGGATTTTTTGATATTATGTAAATTATCCTAGATTGTTAGATTTTTCAAAAAGAATCGAGACCCTGATCTTGTTTGCCAGACAATGTCAGCAACTTAATCCTTTGACTCGATAGAATCCATAGAATAGATCATGTGAAAATCAATGCTTAATATGACATGATGTAAAACAATAACAAGATTAAAACAACTAAGAGGTATCAATATAAAAGGCTCGTGCTTGGCAAATCAATCATTCCAAATCGGCATTCCGATTCCTATATTGGAATTAGAGCCTTCCGATAGTTTCTTCAAAATGGTTAAAGTTTTACATTTGGCTTTGATCGCGACACTTTTGATCTCTTTTGCAAGTATGTTCAATTCATTTTATTAGATAGCCTCAACCTGGGTAGAGGGGTCTATATTTTACAAAAAAATTTAGAGGGGTAAAGGAACAACTTCCAAAATTTTACGAACTTCCACCCCATCCCGAGTGGAAACAGCAAGTTGATAAGAAAAAAGGTCGCAAAATTTTTCTTCCAAGATTTTTACCCTCCCCCTCGAGTCGACGAGCAAACAAATTTAAATAAATTTTTACGAGGGGTAAAGTGGAAACTTGAATATTATGCGATGATTAGGTCATCTCTAGACCCCCTTGCCAAGATATGGATTTTTTCTTTTAGCTTGTGATGAAAGTGGCAAGAGTGGTGGAAGTGACTCATCCG
>JAQGBS010001479.1:0-15615 GCA_034698545.1 Acrobeloides obliquus
ATAATATTTTTTAGTACATGATGGAAATATTGCTAAAAATGTTAATCAACCTTCAATTATTGTTACCCCTGCATGATAATTTTGTAGTTTAGCAAAATTTTTTACTTCAAACTGTTACACGTCAGACCAAAAAGCCGCATCAAAAATTTGACGGGGTTCAGGAGATAATGGAGATAAAGTGAATGACAAATAAGTGGTGTGAATACTTAGCTGAGACACCCTGTATATCAGAATATATATTTTTGTATTGTTTATTTGTTATAAATCTTCTTATATTAAATGTATGATTCGTGCGTGCATACCCCAATTTCCTCTAGTTTGTTTTCCACGACCACTATTGCCATTTTCTCTGCCACGTCCACCAAGATACACAACTCTTTGCGTTGACGATATCTCTTTCAATCCACCTGCTAATTCTGTTTGAATTTCTTGTGAGAGTGCTTTTCGGATTTCTTGAAATTTTGTTACGGATTCAGCTACAGTTAAGTCTTTGTTTGATGAAGCAGCCTAATGAAAAAATCAGATAAAAATCAAATTTTGTGTAATACCTGCATTTGTTGAAGAGCAGCCCTTGCTTCAGGGCTTAACTTTTCCGCCACTAGTTGGATTTTGCGCCGAAGCTCAATTTCTTTTTGTTCATCCTGATCTTTCATCTTTCGAAATTTTTCCTTAAATGAACAATTTCTAAGATTTCTTACAGAATAACCAGGCCATTTTTTAATCTTACAAAATTTTCATTCCTACCTTAGTACTTGAAGATTGGGTTTTAATAATATCTTCAATTTGATCATCCATCTCCCTCTTAGTAAGAGAATTATTCCTCAAAATAGTGCTGAGTTTTTTCTTTGCCAACTTGTCCAACTCGAGATTTTTGATAAATGAACATCCATAACAATTACCCGTGTTAGGGATAGATAAAATGCTCGGAAGATAAGCTATACAAATTGCAGCCGATAGTATAAGAATTTTGTGCATTGTTCAGTAAAATAAGAGTTTAAATGGTCAAGACGATAGAAATTTATTCAAAATGGTCGTATTTATATGATAAATAGTATTGACCAATGGTCAATACTTCTTGTTTACATTCTTGTGTATTCTGACATTGAGATATAAAAGGAATTATAATGTATTTCACTGAATAAGCAAGAAATCTATTGCACATGTTTTCTATGTACAATTTTTTATTACATGTTTGAATTAATATTTTATGCTTGAATTGAAAATACTAGTGCAATCAACTCTCAATATAACAACGCCCTCACTAGATTGACTTATAGAAATTTCAATGACGGACTAGTGTAACTTTTTTCAAGATAACCTACTGCCTAGTTTGATTTTTTATAAAGCTAAAATATATCTTTAAACCAAACCAAACTAGTCAGTAGGTTATCTTGAAAAACAATTACACTAGACAGTCATTGAAATTTCTGTAGCCAAATCTAGTCAAGGGTTGTTATAGCGAGAGTTGACTGCATATTTTTGAAGGATCACTTCAAAATACTATTGAGCTTTTTTGGCACTTTAAAGGACAACTCCAATAATTTACAACCATATGAAAAAATGATATATTTGGAAAGATCATGAAAAATGGAACATTTTTTGTTTTTACGGCATGTTCTGAATCGTTGTAGTTTTCGAAATAATTGCGCTTGAAATTTTGAATTTATTACAAGCTCTTCGTTGTAATACCCAAATTTTTTTGAATTTTTTGCGGAAAAAGCAATTTTTGCATTGATTTTTTAAATTTTCATAAATGAATGTTGAGTAATTTTTTATAGCTAAATAAGACGAACAAAATGACACCGAAATTATCCAATTTGAACATTGTTTTGGGTTATTGAAACGAAAATTATGATTCATGTTTTCGTTTTAATAACCCAAAACAATGTTCAAATTGGATAATTAGACTGAAAGGGGGAAGGAGTTTGGACCTTAGATAGTGAAATAGCCAAAAGGATGGGTCGGCTCTACATATATGAAAAATTTGATATTTTTTTCTTGAAGATGTTTTCCAATGCCGAAAATTTTTGAAAAAAATGATCATTTTTCAATTAAAAAATACAAAATCGTCCAAAAATGGCTATTTTTGTCTCCATCAATGCGATTTTTGTGTGCAAAAATTTATTTTTTAATCGTCTCTATATTCAAAATTTTTCTTTACGTCATTCATTTTTTATAAATTTTTAAGGAAACCTTTTGATGGATATTTTCCCAACTCGCAGATCGCTTAGCCAATGCAACATTAATTGCGAGTTTCTTATATGAGTGGACACCAGAGAAAAGTTTTATCAATACGTTAATCTACTTTTTTATGTATTATTTTATTCACGCGGTTATGATCATCACCGTGTCTAGCATTGAATCGGTTAATTATTTTAACCGATAAATGCGCACAAGCATGAATGATTGACTAACGTTTTTAGTTATGGCGCAAGATTGTACATTTATTCGCGGTTTTTGTTATACCGATAATTTTTACATGGCAATTGTGGTTTAACAATGTTGTTAAGTGTAAAATTATAAATCTTAAAGGAAATGATGAAGTTTATTATATTATTCTTAAAAACGATGAATTTAACTATGGGGTAAGGGATCATCCAGATATTACGTAATCAACTTTTTGGTGGCTTAGGGTGTGCACTAGCAGTCGTGAAACGCTTTTCACGACGATTTCCGAACAATAGCCGTCCGGAAATCGTTTGAAAATAGTGAAAATCACTATTTCCGGACGGATAGCGTCCGGAAATCGTCGTGAAATGTCGTTTACGACTGCTAGCTCTCACCCTTACCCTCCCCCTATAACTTAATCATCAAACATGCACTAAAGTAATCATTTTTTATAAGAAGGGCTGACCCCCCCCCCCACCCAACATGATTACGTAATATCTGAATGACTCCTAAGTGCTCAGATTTGCCAAACAGACAAACATATATAGGGTGTTCCAAAAAACCGCCATTTAGTCATTTTTTGGAGAAAATTTTACAAAAAATTTAAAAATTTTTTTCCAAAATGACTCAGTAGAGGTATTTTTATACAAGGAATCGATTGCGCGCATCTAAAACCCTTGAAAATGCCTCCCAGACGATGAAATATCAAATCTTCGTATTTTCAAGTAGGAATTCCTATTGAAAATATCTTAAAAATTATGAAAATCTTATATTTCATGCTCCAGAAGACGTTTTCAAGATTTTTCGATGCGCAAAATCGATTTCTCGCATAAAAATATCCCTAATGGATCATTTTGAAAAAATTTTTTGAAAAATTTTCACAAAAAATTACCAGCTGGCGGTCTTTTTTAAACAACCTGTAGCAACCGGCATTTAAGAATTATAATCTTTAAGGTAACCTTAAGCCTTGGTAATCTTATAGTATGTTTTGTGTCGGCATTTATTAGTCTAATATTGAACGCAATCGCCATAATATATTTGGTAATTAAAAGGAAGAAGATATCTAATAAAATACATACAATACATCCTCATCAAATAATAAGCTCTGAATTGAAATTATTCATTTTGACATTATTTATGTTTACCAATCAAATGGTCATAGGGATTATTCAAGTAATACGAATTACATATTGAACAACACTTTTCCTTAAAAAAGTACACTCCACGCACGACGTCCCCTGAAAGTGGAGGAGGTCTTGCGCGGGGGGAGGGGTGAAGAAATTGTTTAACCAAAATTGATCATTTCTCATATTTTTACCAAAAATGAAAAAATAGCACTTTTTTCATGTATGTATATAAAAGTTAGAGTTGGATGCCAAATTTTAGGTCATATTTTACATAAACACATTCAATCCAAATCCCCATGCCGACATGTTACATGAAGCTTATCGTTTTGCAAAAGATGTCATGTGTCTAATGCTTCAATCGTACCAGTTGGTGCAATCGGATCAAGGCGCATACGATCGGCTACTAGTGTTCGCTCATTTCGAGATGGTTTTTGCTATTTTTAGAATTTTGTTTTATATAATATTTTTTAGTACATGATGAAAATATTGCTAAAGATGTTAATCAACCTTCAATTATTGTTACCCTTGCATAATAATTTTTTAATTTAGCAAAGTTTTTTACTTCAAACTATTACACGTCAGAGCAAAAGGCAAATCAAAAAATTCGACGGAGTTCAGGAGATAATGGAGATAAGATGAATAACAAATAAGTGGTGTAAACACTTAGTTGAGACACCTTATATATCAGAATATTTATTTTTGTATTATTTATTTTTTATAAATCTTATATTAAATGTATAATTCCTGCGTGCATATTCTTATGTCCTCTGGTTTGTTCCTTACGGCTACTATTGTCATTTCCTCTGCCACTTCCACCAAGATTCACAACTCTTCGCGTTGACGATATCCCTTTCAATCCACCTGTTACTTCTGTTCGAATTTCTTGTGGGAGTGCTTTTCGGATTTCTTGGAATTTTGTTATGGATTCAGCTACAGTTAAGTCTTTGTTTGATAAAACAGCCTAATGAAAAAATCAGATAAAAATCAAATTTTGTGTAATACCTGCATTTGTTGAAGAGCAGCCCTTGCTTCAGGGCTTAACTTTTCCGCCACTAGTTGGATTTTGCGCCGAAGATCAATTTCTTTTTGTTCATCCTGATCTTTTATCTTTCGAAATTTTTCCTTAAATGAACAATTTCTAAGACTTTTTATAGAATAGCAGGCCATTCTTTAAATCTGATAAAATTTTCATTCCTACCTTAATACTTGGAGATTGGGTTCTAATAAAATCTTCAATTTGATCATCCATCTCCCTCTTAGTAAGAGATTTATTCTTCAAAATAATGCCGAGTTTGTTCTTCGCCAGCTTGTTCAACTCGAGATTGTTGATAAACGAGCATCCATAACAATGAGCATCCATACCCCTGTTAGGGATGGATAAAATGCTCGGAAGATAAGCTATACAAATTATAGCCGATAGTATAAGAATTTTGTGCATTGTTGAGTAAAATAAGAGTTTAAATGGTCAAGACGATAGAAATTTATTTAAAATGGTCGTATTTATATGATAAATAGTATTGACCAATGGCCAATACTTCTTGTTTATTCTGGCATTGAGATGTAAAAGGAACTATAATGTATTTCACTGAATAAACAAGAAATCTATTGCACATGTTTTCTATGTACAATTTTTATTACATGTTTGAATAAATATTTTATGCTTGAACTTGAAAATACTTGTGCAGTCAACTGTCGATATAACAACCCCTTACTATAGTTGACTTATAGAAATTTCAATGACTGACTACTGTAACTTTTTTCAAGATAACCTACTGGCTAGTTTGGTTTTTTATGAAGCTCAAATATAGATCTTTAAACAAACCAAACTAGTCAGTAGGTTATCTTGAAAAAAGAAAATTGTTGACAAAAGAGATCCATAACAATTACCCGTGTTAGGGATAGATAAAATGGTCTGAAGATAAGCTATACAAATTACAGCCGATAGTATAAGAATTTTGTGCATTTTTAAGTAAAATAAGAGTTTAAATAGCCAAGACATTAGGTAGTGGAATAGCCAAGGGGATGGGTCGGCTCAAATGCATGGAATATTTGATACTTTTATCTTGAAGATGTTTTCCGATGCTAAAAATTTTTGAAAAAAATGATCATTTTTCAATTAAAAATACAACAATCGTCCAAAAATGGCTATTTTTGTCCCCATCAATGCGATTTTTGTGTGCAAAAATCCATTTTTTAATCGTCTCTATATTCAAAATTTTTCTCTACGTCATTCATTTTTTATAAATTTTTAAGGAAACCTTTTGGTGGATATTTTCCCAACTTGCAGATCGCTTAGCCAATGCAACATTAATTGCAAGCTTCTTATACGAGTGGATACCATAGAAAAGTTTTATCAATACGTTAATCTACTTTTCTATGCATTATTTTATGCACGCGGTTATGATCATCACCGTATATCTAGCATTGAATCGGTTAATTACTTTAGTTTATATGCATGATACACAGGTATGATTGAATGCGAAATATACCCCATGATTAAGTTTTCAAGAATATACTCATGATTAAGTGTTCAAAAAGTCAAGCGTGATTGGTCTCGCGCGCGAGGAGTCATGCTTGATTTGCTCGCAAAAAATTTTATAATTTTTTAGTGAAAAATTTTTCAAAAAATTTTTCCAAAATGATTCACTAGGGGTATTTTTATGCAAGAAGTCGATTACGTGCATAAAAAAACTTTGAAAACGCCTCCTAGAGCATGAAATATAAGATTTTCATATTTTTAAGTTATTTCGGTAGGAATTCCTACTTGAAAATACAAAAACTGGATATTTCATGACCTGGGAGATGTTTTCAAGGCTCTTCGATGCGCGCAATCGATTTCTCGCATAAAACTACTAAGTCATTTTGGAAGAAAAAAATTTTTTGAAAAATTTTCGCCAAAAAATGCGCACAAGCATGAATAGTCTAACGTTTTTAGTTATGGCGCAAGATTGTACGTTTATTCGCGGTTTTTGTTATACCGATAATTTTTACATGGCAATTGTGGTTTAATAATGTTGTTAAGTGTAAAATTATAAATCTTCAAAGAAATGATGAATTTTATTATATTATTCTTAAAAACGATGAATTTAACTATGGGGTAAGGGGTCATCCAGATATTACGTAATCAACTTTTTGATGGCTTAGGGTGCGCGCTAGCAGTCGTGAAACGCATTTCACGACGATTTCCAGACGCTAGCCGTCCGGAAATGCAAATTTCCGGACACTAGCCGTCCGGAAATCGTCCGGACGGCTAGAGTCCGGAAATAGTCGTGAAATGTCGTTTCACGACTACTAGTGCGACCCTTACCCCCCTCAAACTTAATCATCAAAAATGCACAAAAGTAATCATTTTTTATGAGAAGGGCCGACCCCACCCTCCACCCAACATGATTATTAATATCTGAATGATCCCTAAGTGCTCAGAGTTGCCAAACAGAGAAACATATATAGGGTGTTCCAAAAAACCGCCATTTGGTTATTTTTTGGCGAAAATTTTTCAAAAAGTTAAAAAATTTTTTTTAAAATGACTCAGTAGATGTATTTTTATACAAGGAATCGATTGCGCGCATCTAAAACCCTTGAAAATGGCTCCCAGACCATAAAGTATCCAATTTTCGTATTTTCAAGTAGGAATTCCTATCAAAAATATCTGAAAAAAATGAAAATCTTATATTTCATGCTCCGGGTGACGTTTTCAAGATGTTTTGATGTGCGCAAGCAATTTCTCAAATACCCTCAGTGAGTCATTTTGGAAAAAATTTCACCAAAAAATTACCAGATAGCTCTTTTTTGGAACACCCTATAGCAACCGGCATTTAAGAATTACAATCTTTAAGGTAACCTTAAGCCTTGGTAACCTTATAGTATGTTTTGTGTTGGCATTTTTAGTTTAATATTGAACGCAATCGCCATAATATATTTGGTAATTAAAAGGAAGAAGATATCTAATAAAATACACGCAATACATCCTCATCAAAAATAAGCTCTGAATTGAAATTATTCATTTTGACATTATTTATGTTTATCAATCAAATGGTCATAGGGATTATTCAAGTAATGCGAATTACATATTTTATTTTTGTATTATTTATTTATTTATAAATCTTCTTATATTAAATGTATAATTCGTGCGTGTGAACATCAATTTCCTATGGTTTATTCCTCACGACCACTATTGTTATTTTCTCTGCCAAGTCCACCACGATAGGCAACTTTTTGCCTTGACGTTATCCCTTTCAATCCACCTGCTACTTCTTTTCGAATTTCTGGTGAGAGTGCTTTTCGGATTTCTTGGAATTTTGTTACGGATTCAGCTACAGTTAAGTCTTTGTTTGATGAAACAGCCTAATGAAAAAATCAGATAAAAATCAAATTTTGTGTAATACCTGCATTTTTTGAAGAGCAGCCCTTGCTTCAGGGCTTAACTTTTCCGCCACTAGTTGGATTTTGCGCCGAAGCTCAATTTCTTTTTGTTCATTCTGATCTTTCATCTTTCGAAATTTTTCCTTAAATGAACAATTTAGTCTTCTTACAGAATAATCAGGCCATTTTATAAATCTAAATCTTACAAAATTTTCATTCTTACCTTAGTACTTGGAGATTGGGTTCTGATAATATCTTCAATTTGATCTTCCATCTCCCTCTTAGTAAGAGATTTATTCCTCAAAATAATGCTGAGTTTGTTCTTCGCCTTCCTGTCCAACTCGAGATTTTTGATAAACGAACATCCATAACAATTACCCGTGTTAGTGATAGATGAAATGCTCGGAAGATAAGCTATACAAATTATAGCCGATAGTATAAGAATTTTGTGCATTGTTGAGTAAAATAAGAGTTTAAATGGTCAAGACGATAGAAATTTATTCAAAATGGTCGTATTTATATGATAAATGGTATTGACCAATGGTCAATACTTCTTGTTTATTCATATATATTCATATGACATCGAGATGTAAAAGAAACTATAATGTATTTCACTGAATAAACAAGAAATCTATTGCACATGGTTTCTATATAAATTTTTTATTACATGTTTGAATAAATATTTTATGCTTGAACTTGAAAATACTTGTACAGTTAACTCTCGATATAACAACCCCCTGACTAGAGTAGCCTTTTTTGTTTTTACGGTATGATCTGAATCGTTGTAGTTTTCGAGATAATTGCACTTGAAATTTTGAATTTGTTCTTCGTTGTAATACCCAAACTTTTTTGAATTTTTTGCGAAAAAATCAATTTTTTAAATTTTCAATAAATGAACATTGTAGCAATTTTTATAGCTAAATGAGATGAACAAAATGACACCAAAATTATCCAATTTGAAAATTGTTTTGGATTATTGAAACGAAAACATGAATCAGAATTTTCGTTTCAATAACCCAAAAAAATGTAAATTGGATAATTTTGGTGCCATTTTGTTTGTCTCATTTAGCTATAAAAAATTGCTACAATATTCATTTTATGAAAACCTAAAAGATTGATGCAAAAATCGATTTTTTTGTAAAAATTCAAAAAAGTTTGTGTATTAGAACGAAGAGCTTGTAACAAATTCAAAATTTCAAGCCCAATTATCTCAACAACTATAACGATTCAGAACAAGCCGTAAAAACAAAAAATGCTTCATTTTTCATGATCTTTCCGAATATATAATTTTTTCATATGGTTGTAAATTATTGGAGTTGTCCTTTAAGGTAATCAAAATCTAACTTTTTAAAATTTTTACCCGTAGGATAAAAGTAATACATATTTGAAGGAGGTGCTACGGAGTGCGCAGGCAGAGTGCCGTTAGCGCCCACTAGATACTAAATAAAAAGTATTTATTTGCAAAAGAAAAAAGGATTAAAAACAAAAAGGTTAAGACATTTAGAGATTTTCACCCGAATCAATTTGATCAATATCGTCATTAAATTGGAATTTTCCACCAGTTCCGCACTTTTTACAACCTTCACCAGTCCCAACTCCCCTTGTTTGTTCCCCACGACCACTATTGCCATTTCCTCTGCCACGTCCACCAACATTCCCACCTCTTGGTGCTGGTGCTATTCCTTTAAATCCATTTTCTAATTCTTTTCGAATTTTTGGTGAGAGTGCTCTTTGGATTTCTTTGATTTTTTCATTGGATTCATCTACAGTTAGGTCTTTGTTTGATGAAACAGCCTAATGAAAAAATCAGATAAAGATCAAATTTTAAGTGATACCTGCATTCGTTGAACTGCATCCCGCGCTTCAGGGCTTAACTTTTCCGCCGCTAGTTGGATTTTGCGCCGAAGTTCAGCTTCTTTTTGTTCATACTTATCTTTCATCGTTCGAAATTTTTCCTTAAATATACAATTTCTAAGACTTCTCACAGAATAATCTGCTCATTTTTTAAATATTATAAATTTTCATTCCTACCTTAATTCTTGGAGATTGGGTTTTAATAAGATCTTCAATTTGATCATCCATCTCTCTCTTAGTAAGAGATTTATCCCTTAAAATAATGCGGAATCTGTCCTTCGTCCTCTTATCCAACCCCAAATTGTTGACAAACGAGCATACATAACAAGTACCCGTGGTAGGGATAGATAAAATGCTCGGAAGATAAGCTATACAAATTACAGCCGATAGTATAAGAATTTTGGGCATTGTTGAGTAAAATAAGAGTTTAAATGGCCAAGACGATAGAAATTTATCCAAAACGGTCGTATTTATATGATGAATAGTGACCAATGGTCAATACTTCTTGTTTGTTCATATGACATCGAGATGTAGAAGGATCTATAATGTATCTCGCTGAATAAACAAGTAAATCTATTGCGTAAATGTTTTCTATGTACAATTTTTTATTATGTGTTTGAATAAATATTTTATGTTTGGATTTGAAAACACTTGTATATATGTGAAGGATTATTTCAACGCACTATTGAGTTTTTTTAGCATTTTAAGCAACAATGGGCATTCAAAAAAATCGCAAAATTTCTTTAAAAATTCGATTTTTTTCTATAAAAGCACTTTATTATTTTACAAAATCTGACAATACAGGGTGGTACAAAAGTTCTGTCACAACATTTTATATCAAATTAACACAACTAAAAATATGTCCACTTTATCCAAAATTGAACCCTAGTGGGTTATTACGTACGGGAAATCGATTCTCACAAGAATTGAGCTATGAAAAATTTTCTATAACCCTGTGAGGGGGTCCTTATGGCCCTAAGACCCTAACATGGACCCACAAAGATAGGTTAAAATACGTTCAAGTTGAGCTTAGAGCGGCTTAAATCGCTCAGACTCATGTTTTTCGACCGCGAAAACCCAGTAGAAACGATACTGCCGGACTTATGTAATGTTTTTCATGTTAAGTCTTTAGGGCCCTAAGGACCCCCGTAAAGGACCATAGAAAATTTTTCACCACTCAATTCGATTCCTCGTACGTAAAACCCCCCCCCCCCCAGGGTACAATTTTGGCGTTTTTGTTGTGTTAATTCGATATTAAAATGTTGTGACAGAACTTTTGTACTACCCTATATTTATCCTTTAGAAACCCTATTCAACTTAATTGAAAAAGAATCCTTTTCATGGATCCTTTATTAAATTTTTGCACCTGGTACATACGCCAAATAATAAACAAACATATTTTATTGATTGCTAAATAACGATCTTTTGGACCTGCGCGCTTGCCTCTGTTGTCATGGGAGTCCTCACAACAAACACGCTTATTATATCAATTGTTACGCGATTTTATTAGTTTCTAGATGACTCAGCAGTAAGTTTTATATTAAAAAAACTGTAAAAATATATTCATTTTTGATAAGGAAGAATGCCGGCCCCATCAATAACTGATGACTCTGTAAAATCAACTAATTATTTAAGGGCAAAGAAAAAGGTATGTAATTATTTCCAATTTTCACTCAAATTTGTACTTTGTAGCATGTATGGATAAAACATAGATTCGAGAAACGAGAATGCTCCAAATTTATGTCAACAAGAAGAGATCCACAAAAGTATGTTTGCAGATGACTATGAAACATTTGGAGCTACTTCGGCTCTTATAACCCATTGAACGTGGTCTAAAATCGAAAAATTTTATTTTTTGAAATTTTCTCAAAATGATCCTATTAGGGTCGTCACAAGCTCGCATATCTATCGTACTAAATGCAAGCAAAAGTACGATGGCCCAAAAGCTATCGACGAAGTCATCGTACGATCGTAAAATTACGAAAAAGTAAGATTAATCGCCACAAGCTGTCGTACGAATCGTACGATGCATTACGATAGCATCGTACGAAATTTGTTGTACTTTGCCGTCAATAATGCATTTTTGTCGTACGAGGCGTCGTACGAATTGTCGTAAGAAATGTCGTACGACTCCTTGTACGACACAAAAATGCATGTCGTACGATAAAAATTACGATAACTCATCATACGAATTTCGGCTATCGTGCTCGTACAATTCATACGAAAACTTGCGTTAGCTTGTGTCGTTGCTTGTGGTTAGTACGATACCTTGTGTCGACCCTTAGGGGTAATTTTATCGGAAAACACGTTGGCGATGTTATTTTTGTGTAAAAACGCTTCCATTTTTAAAAAAATCGAATTTTTGCATATTAACTTTTTCGAAATATGTACTTTCTTTGTCTTCAATTTGATTTTCTAAAAAATGGAAGCGTTTTTACGCAAAAATAACATCACTAACGTGTTTCCTAGAGGGTAATTTTTGAAAAATTTTGAAAAATAAAATTTTTCGATTTTAGAATACGTTCATTGGGGGTATAAGAGCCGGAATAGCTCTAAACACTTTTAAAATATTAATTTTTAGATGCGGTTGTGGTCGAATGTTAAATTTGCATGGCCCACTAAGCATATTGCCTAGTATAACAGAATCAGATACACCTGAAAAATGGACTTTTTATAAACATACGAGAAAATTTCCTACTGATGCATTTGGGTCAATAGAATTTATAGGTTATAAATTAACGCTTTTACACTTTTTGAGGGGTTTGATGATACAAGATGTCTCTTTTCCCATTTCGGGAAGAAGGGACATCCTGGGAGGAGGAGGAGGATTTTCATTAAATTTTGTGGTTGTATATCTTAATTTAGGTGGACAACATCCATACAAAGCAAAATATGTTCGATTAGACACAGAGACTGATCCTATGGATATTATGAAGTTATTTACAAAAATCTGGGATATGGCACCCCCTAGGCTAATCATTACCATACATGGTGGTGTTGTAGATTTTGAGTAAATCTTTTTTTAAATATTCTATTACATAAGCAAATTTTTTAGCTTAAACCCTGCTTTGACTCAAGCATTTCAAACTGGAATCCTAAAAGCTGCTAAAACTACGAATGCTTGGATTATTACATCAGGTGTAAATGCCGGGGCTGTAAAATATGTTGCAAATGCGTTAGAACCAATGATAGCGACTTCAAGAGCTCAATCGAAAATTGTTAGCATTGGTATAGTACCATGGGGCTTGTTGAAGGGAAGAAATGAATTTATTGGACAAGTAAAATAGTTTTATCTACATTATCTTATAAATTATTTGCTACTTTTAGGCTTAAGATTAGGCTTAGGATTAGACTAAGGCATAGACTAAAGCTTAGTCATAGGCTTAGACTAAGGCTTGGTAGTGATCGATCGAAGACCTGAAATTGCCCCCCCCCCTCCTCCTCATTTCAGAATTCGATTAGGATTGCCACCTTTTAGAACAAGAACGTTTTATATCATCCTTATAATATCCGCGATGAGCAAGGAACTGCAGTCTTAAATCATAGACATTCATTTTTTCTATTTGCTGACAATGGAACTGCTGGAAAGTAAACTTTACATATGATTATAAGATTTTCTATCCTTAGAACTGGAGCAGATGTAACGCTTCGTCGTCGTTTAGAATCTTATATAGCAGAAAAGCAAAAACTCCCTGGGTGTATCGACAAAACTGTTCCGGTTGTATGTGTCCTTCTTTCTGGAGGAATAAGCTCAATTAGTACAGTTTATGATTATGTTATAATGTAATTTTGAAAATTTTTACAAATTACAAAAAATGAAATATTTAGTCCACCGAAAGTTCCAGTTGTAGCAGTAGATGGTAGTGGTCGGGCAGCAGATTTGCTAGCTTATATTCACGATTTAGATGAAGAGGAGGCGTGAGTTTGTCGTTTTTAAAAAATGTGTTAATATGATTTTCTTAGTTTGTCAACCGAGCACTATGCGTCTTTGGTAAAAGTGATTAAAAAAGAATTCGGTTGTCGAGAAAAACAAGCCTATGAACTCATACAAGATATAGTGGAAATTGTTAAAGAAAAAAATTTGGTAAGGTTGTCAATATTTTATGGAAATCAAGGAGAAAGTGAAGCCGAATTTTAAGAGGAGCATATCACTTTATGCTCCTCTTAAAATTCGGCAATATTTTGTCGACCCAGCAATATTTTCGTACCCTTTTTGGCCGCCTCTGATATGCTCAGGACTGATCGAGTTGAGTACAAGCTTATAGAAAATCATAATTTTTAGGTCTATGTATTTCGAAGGGGTGTAGATCAACAAAACGATATTGATTACGTTATTCTATCAGCCGTATTACAAAGTATAAAATCTCATTTATTAATTAATTTTTTGACATTTTTAGGCCAAAAACTTGCATTAGAGGACAAATTGCTATTAGCACTTTCGTGGAATAGAGCAGATCTAGCCAGAAAGGATGTTTTTATGTCGGATGTTGTAAGTAACATGTTAAAAAAATGAAAAATTACAAAAAATAGATATTTTCATTTGAAATGCTAGAAAATGCCTTTATGTCTGCTTTAATTGAAGATCGTGTAGAATTTGTTCGATTGCTATTAGAGAAGGGTATCAATATGCAAACTTTTTTGACTATTGAACGCCTCGAAGAACTCTATAATAACGTATGTTTTTTCATTGATTAATACCTCACAATGGCGCTCAAGAGGGGATCGAACCGTTTTTGAAGTTCAACTTTTTTCTTTTTTTAGAAACATGGCCCCAAAAATACATTATTAGAAATTGCTAATGATGTCGTTAATGTGCATAACAATTATCAATACAATTTACTACATATTGGATTAATTATTGAAAAACTCATGGCTCATGATTATAGCCATTTTTATACTTCATCAAAATTTAAGCATAGCTATAAGAAACAAGAAAGAGAGATTGTATCTTCAAATCGCTCTAACGATAAAAAAGATGATATAAAAATTGAAAATGGTAGCTTTTTGAAAATAAAGTTAAAGTAGTCTTAAAAATCCTAGGTGAAACCAAAATTGAAGCAGAAAAATTTGTCTTCAAATATCCATTCAGTGATCTCCTCATATGGGCGGTGTTAACAAATCGAAATGAAATGGCTTTTTGCTTATGGAAGCATGGCGAAGAAGCTTTAGCAAAGGCAAGATTTTGGGATGGGGCATCAACTTACTCTTTAACTTCTCCCTTAACAACTTTTTTCTGTTTACCTCTTTTTCACCCCCTCCGAAATTGGAGATCGCGAGTTCTCGTTCTAGACAACTGAAAAGAGGGCAATTTATTCAAAAAGATAGCATTAATGGTCCCTTGGACCATTAATTTGTTGTGGATGTAACAAATAGAAATGTAAAGGGCTCTTACGATTTTTCTGACTCCGCCAGATTTAGGTGAGATTGAGGGATCATGGACTCCACTATGCCCTAGCTACATGTATATTTCTAAATTGTAGGCTCTAGTCGCATCACGACTATATAAAGCAATGAGTCAAGAGGCTTCCGCTGATAACCTTAGCCCAGAAGATTGCGATACTTTTAAAGAAAATTCTGAGTAATTTTTATATCCATAAACAATTTTACATGGTCTATGCTTGGGGTACCCTGCTTAAAATTTTTTAAATTTTTACCAAAAATTGTCATTTTCTGAGGGTTTCAACTTAAAATTTGCCTGAAAACTCTCAACAGGTGGCAATTTTTGGTGAAAGAAGATGATTTTTGATAAAAAATTAAACATTTTTGAGTGGGGAACCCAAAGCATAGTAGTAATACCTTTACATTTATTAATTTTTACAAAAATTTATAGAAAATTCAATGAGCTAGCGGTTGAGCTACTTGATCAAACTCATAAAACTGATAC
>JAQGBS010001480.1:0-15614 GCA_034698545.1 Acrobeloides obliquus
GAAGTTCGGAAGATGATGTCGATACAGCATCTGTAAAAGGAGAAGTTGAAAATGAAGGTAATCGAGATAATTTAGAGAAGTACTAATCCTCTTCCATAGTCCCTTCCTAAGCTTTACCTTTACCCCCTCCCCATATCAGTACTCAGAACTAGTGGGGCGAATGTACCCATTCTTCCTGGGCATGTCAATGTCAATTCTGCCCCATGTGTAAGTCAACAATTTGATTCATGTTTCCATATTTTTAGCAGAAGCACCAACTTCAACTGTCCCTGTAGTTTTGAGACAGCCGTTAGTTAGATTAACTGGGCATACAGGTGTTGTCATATCCAGTGAGTGGATGGTTGGTGGAGATCAAATCTTAACGGCGTCTTGGGATAGAACAGCAAATATTTATGATGCCGAAAATGGAAAAATTTTAAATACTTTGACAGGTAACATACACAGGCAAGAGGGAGGGAAATCTAGGCATAGACAAGAACAGGATGGAACGATCTTTCAAACAACACAAGAACGGGGTGACAAGAACGAGACGGTAATTATGCTTGTATTCCCTTCATCGTTCTCTTCTTGTTGCCCCGTTTTTGTGTCTCGTTCTTATTCGTCCCGTCGATTCGTCCAGTTATTGTGTATGCCGAAATCTAGATGAAGAGATTCATGACGTCGCCACCCCATTTGCCCCAAGGGACGTTTGTCCCATGATAACATTCCTTCCTCCTGCGTGTGAAATCGCATATTTCACAATGTGGGGCAAGTTTTTAGGGGGATGTAATTGTGGGGCAAAGTGCCGTGTGCCTCCCTGACGATCAGAAAAGGTTGCTGATTTGTGGAAATTTACCAATCGTACAGAATCACACTCGTCCATTCACAAAAACTATAAACATCAATTTTTAGGACATGACCAAGAGCTCACTCACTGTAATGCCCATAGCACACAAAAATTAGTAGCGACTGCTTCAAAAGACTATACGTTCCGCTTATGGGATTTTCGAGAAACTATACAGTCCGTTGCTGTTTTTCAGGGGCATAATGAGTAATTTTTAAATTTTCAAGGAAAGAATTCAAGAAATTTTTAGCGCTGTGACTTCAGTAGTGTTTTCTTCAACACATCATATAATTTCTGGAAGTGATGATAGGACAGTTAAAGTAAGCTATAGGTTTGTATGGGGTATATCCTCATCACAAGGGTACCACCTTCCCCTCCCACATACCCACTCCCATCCGACTACGACCTGATTCTAGGCCAGTGGTGTAGGCAAGGGGGAAGGTGCCCCCCCCCCCACATAAGGCTCCTCTTTATTGGGAAAAATCGGCCTTTTTGGGGGGAATTGTCCCCCCCCCCTAGCCGACCCTTCTGCCTAAGCCACTGCTCTAGCCCCACATCACTTCTGTAGAATGCCTCCTGTGGGAATCAAAATCTTCTAAGAATCGGTCAGGTTGAGCTCAGGAAAGCTCAATTCGCTCGGAATCGTGTTTTTCGGCAACTAAAATCCCTAGAACTCAAAATCGGTAGAATTTAATGACCCTGAGAGGAATTTCAATTTTGATCCATCTCTGTACCAATCAATCAAAGGGATATCTACCCTTTATTCATTAATTCTTGTAAAATTGACTAATTTTAGGTTTGGGATCTCCGAAACATGCGCAGCCCTATTTCCGCTATGAGGCTAAGTAGCCCTGTGAATCGACTTGCTGTCTCCCACAAATACAACTTAATCGCGATCCCTCTTGATAGCAGACATATTTGTATATACGATTTTCAAGGAATCAGAATAACCAGACTTCCGAGGGCAAATGGAAGGGTGAGAATTTTTTGCAATTTGATTTTGACATAAATTTTTAGTGTCACCGGCGTATGGTCTGCAGTGCAGCATGGTTATCGGATAATACAACGAATAACTTGTTTACGTCGAGTTTTGACAAGCAAATTATTGGATGGAAAGTGTCATTGGGAAAGAATTAGAAAGTGTTTGTGTACAAGGTGGCGAAAAAAGTTCATTTGCATTTTTCACCTGAATCAGGGTCAGGCAAGCGTTTTCTCGCCTCGAGAATGCGTGCAATCGATTTCCCGCATCAAATTACCCTTAATGGGGTCATTTTTAGAAAAAAAATATTTGGTCCAAAATTCATGAAAAAAAATGGTAAAATGGAACATTTTTACGCCACTCTGTATATATAATTGGTTATGTTTATTATATATTTTTCAAATTTAATAAATTTGCATAATTTTTTTAGCACTTTGAATATAGAGGGTGATCAATAATTTAGTCACGTATTTAAAAAATTCACCAAAAATCGAGTTTAAATCCATTTCAGGCGAGGGCTCATTCGATAGCCACCGTCATAGATTCTTTTAGGGAAAAAATTACTGAAAAAGAGTTTATTTTCGATTTTTTAGAGCCAAAAAACACAAAAAATTTGCCCTTTTTAATAAAATGGGCATATTTCAAAATCTCTAAATGTTGGTAATATAGTTTTGGTATCATTGGAAAACTGGACTCACACGGTACAACTCTTGGGAAGATCACAAGACATCTTTTCCATCTAAAATAAAAGCTAATCGCAAATCTTTGCGACATAATCTGGTTTTTTGACTGAATTTTTGAAAAAATTGCCATTTTAAATCTTTAAAAATGTTTTCTTCATCAATGAAATTTTTTCATAAAAAATGAAGTTCTACAAAGTTGTTCGGATGATCTCTGAAATTCAATGAGCTTTTAGGCTGCGCGCTAAACGTCTCGAATAGGTGGTCGAGACACTAAACGCGGCACTAAACTTCTCGACTTACCACTAATTCGAGACGCTAAACGTCTCGAGTTGAGCCTCGAATTCGAGACGTTTAGATTTTCGAATTAGTGGTAAGTCGAGACGTTTAGCGCCGCGTTTAGCGTCTTGACCACCTGTTCGAAACGTTTAGATTGCAGCCTTAATCATTCAAATTGGATTTAATTTGACTGAGTTTTGAAGGTCCTGTTGGTTAGAATTGTTTAAAACTTTTTAATAAAAAAGTTTCCATAATTTACGAACACCCTGTAAACATTTTTAGGGAGAAAAAATATTAGAGAGAGAAAAAATATTTGCGATTTTTGACTCACCAAACATATATATTTTATCTTTTTCTATAGTTAACACAACCATCTCGATCTATACATAAAAGCGCATCAACATATGAATGAATATGAAAAGTTCCAATAAAAAAGAAGTTTTGTCAACAATCATTCCCTGAACTCTAACGGCAACCGTAATTCTTCAAAAATGTCTATGCAAACATTGTTTAAGCTGTTAAAAAGAAATTGCGTTCATTGCTCTCGTTGTACCAATTGTTTAGGGTTCACGGTTCGATCATCAAACCTCTATGAGGTGAATACGGAAAAAAGAGTTAAGTATACAGAAAAGATTAAGAGTTGTCTTGCATCAGGATTCGCAATTTCAATTGTTAGACAGGTGTATAAAAAGTTTGGATTTATGACATTTGCATAGAAATTCTTTTCGAAAATTTTTTATACAATTCTCTCTGAAACTGACTTTAACTCAAAAATTCCCCTGCTCACTTCTTTCAAATCGTAACATCTCATTAAAAATTGCCATTATACAAGTTTCCTAATATAGCAATTACCTTGTTTTTTCCAATAATTTTATGAACACAATAGCTTAGCTATAGCAACGAACATTTTTTTCTCATTATTATACCTCAAACTTTGAGTATAATGACCTATATAACCTTGGTCCCTATAAATCTTGGTCTTTTCCAGATATTTATTTTTTTATAGCTTGGTTTTTGCACACATAACATCGAGTTCTTTAGATTTTCTCACGCTATTGTAAGGGCATTTCTCGCCACGTATAGGGTGTTTGCCGTCATTTCCAAATATATTTTTAGAATTTTTATGGATTGATTTTTTAGAAAATCGAATAGTATTGACAAAGCATCTTAGAATTTTTTAAAGTTCAGTGCTTCTAATTTTTACCTACAATTATGGGTTTATCGACAACTGGACTTAAGATTATTTTGATTTGTGTTATGCTCGTTTTGACTTTAACATTTGGGACATTACCAATATTTGTAAGTAGTACAGCAACGTAATTAAAGGGTGCAGGGGTACAGTGTGCTAAAATAGGTAGCAGTTTTTTTAAATGAAAGTAGAGACTAAATAGCATATTTTCTCTCTTTTGACCGACTTGATTTGAGTTTTTTCTTCTATGAGAAATTTCACTTTCAAGGTTTCCTTGACAAATTTGATGGTGTAGTGGATAGTGATGCCTTAAAATGAAACCAGAATTATCCAATTTGAAAATTGTTTTAGGTTATTGAAACGAAAACCTGATTCATGTTTTCATTTCAATAACCCAAACATTGCTCAAATTCAATAAATTTTGTGTCATTTTATTCGTCTCATAGAATTATAAAAAATTGCTACAATGCTCATTTTATGAAAATTTAAAAAATCGATGCAAAAATAGACTCTTCCGTCAAAGGTCAGTATATTGAAACGAAATTCTGATCTGGCGGGAATTCAAATTATAATTTATGGTGTCCCACCTTTAAAGTATATTTTTTCAGAAACAGTTATATAAGAATTACCTTTATGATTCATTATTGAGAGACCCTTTTCTAAAAATCATCTTCCAAGGGTAATTTTATGCGGGGAATCGATTGCGCGCATACTCGAATTCCGAAAATGCTTTCAATTTCTCGCATAAAATTACCCATAGAAAAGTGATTTCCAGATAAAAAAATGCAAAAAAGACCATTTTCGCCTCAAAACCCTCATTTTTCCCTGAATCGGGGTCCATGAAGCATTTTCAGGGTCCGAGAATGCGCGCAATCAACTTTCCGCATAAAATTACTCCTAGACGAGTCATTTTTAGAAAAAATTTTCGAGTTAAAAAAATCACAAAAATGTATTTCTTTGGCCACCCTGTAAAAATTTTGAATAAAAGATGACACGAAAAGTTGATTATTATTTGCAACAAAAAAATATCTAAAAATTTCATATTTTCCTGAAAATTTGTAGTTTGTGAAGAGCTGGATGAGTGAGGCCCACTTTCAAACAGAAAGAGAGAAATTAGTTTGACCCCCCTCCCCACATACACTTAAGGGTAACTGCTATTTTTCCAATTTTTTAGATATATCGAATATTGGATAGAAAACAACAAAAAACGACGCTAAAAAATGGTAAACTTATAGAATGGCCAACTATTGTTCTATCTATGCTAACTTGTTTTTCTGGGGGCATATTTATAAGTCTCTGCTTTTTGGATATTTTAAATGAGTCGTTGTAAGTATTGAGAAGTTTTTTAAGGCCCCTCTTACACTTCACTCGCAGGGCTTGCGAGTGACACGTGAGTAGACCCTTTCAGGGCTAAAATTTACTCGCATGATGGTTTTTCGAAGGTTTCACTATATGGAACCTTCGAAAAACCATCATTCGAGTAAATTTTAGCCCTGGAAGGGTCTACTCGCGTGTCACTTGCAATCCCTGTGAATGAGGGCGGGCCCTTATGTTTTGGCCACTTGAAGGTCAGCCAAATCAAATTTAAGGGGTTATCCTCCCCCTAGACTTAAAATGACAAACTCCTGTCTTAAAATGACAAGCTCCTTTATGCACAAAAATAAAAAAAGTGGCATTTTATATATGTTATTGCATGTTTTGTTCAAAAAGGAATGTGCCAATCGATTCTCCACACTGATAACACCTGGGGTTATCGGAGTCCAAAAATACTGCTGATCAGTAAATAACCAAGCTATAAAGGCTTGCTTAAATTTGTTAAATTCTTTCTTTAAAAAAATTTAAGCAAGTCTTCATATCTCGGTTATTTACTGATCAACAGTATTTTTTTGAATCCGATAGGTCATGTGATGTTTCGAAACTTGACATTTCGAAACCGCGTTGATCAACTTTCTTATTTTTTTAACTCTATAATCGTTTCGAAATATCAAGTTTCGAAACATCAACTGACCCTCCGATAACCCCAGGCATTATTAGCCTAGAGAATCGATTGGCACATTCTTTTTTGAACAAAATGACAATATTTTTATTATTGTGCATAAAGGGAGGCACTTGTGCACTTTAACCCTCCCCCTCCCCACGGCTTGGAGGGGATTAAAGTGCACTGGTCTTAGGAGGGGCAAAGTGGACCGACTTTTAAAAAAATTTTTCCTCGTGAAAAAACTAAAAAAGTCGGACATTTTGGTTTTTTCGGCCATATTCACTTCCCACATTTACAAAAAATATTTTTTCTCTCGACTGCGTGACTTCGCTATTTTTCACGGCTTTTTCTTTTCTTGAATTGTAGGCGAATATTCATTTCCCAGACACTATTTTACAAAGATGTTACTATTTTTTGTCGTCAGATAGCGTAATGTGACCACCGAGTCTTTTTTTCGCGGCACGTTTTTCTTCGTCCCAGCGTAGCCCCACAAAGAGGAGGTGAGCGAGCGATGGAGATCAAAATTTCGCGGGGGAGGGGGTTAAAGGGTGCGGTGCGAAGCGCCCTTTAACCCTGCAAAATCTTAACCCAGCGCGAGACGAACCCTCCCCAGCGGAGCTGGGTCGAAGAAAAAGCGGCGAGGTCACGCAGTTGAGAGAGAAAAAATAGTAAAAAAATATTTTTTGTAAATGTGGGAAGTGAATATGGCCGAAAAAACCAAAATTTCCGACTTTAAAAAGCCTTGACATTTCAAAAACGTATTTTCTCGATAATTCTGGACGAGAAAACATCTTTTCAGCGTTTGTACAATTCCTTTGAACTATCCCGCGCCAATCGAATTGCTACATGTCACATAGAAAACTCTAGAAAAATTCAAATTCTACGAACATTTCTAGAAAGACGCATTACTAAAACGATTCTTTCTCACTTTGTAGAGAGGTCTAACATAAGATAGCCAGGGTTGCCATATTGGTTTCTGACCCGGGTGACAAAAATTTACGCTCTGTTTTACATTTCATTGACAAAAAGCTTACTTGTGTTACAAAGTGTAACTCAGCCATAGTAATTTTACAAATTTTTGGGTCACAAAATGCTTGCCTGGGTTACATTTGTAACCAATATTCAGGGTTGCCATTTTTACTTAAATTTAAGTAATTTACTTAAATTTCACCCTAAAAATGTGATAATTTAAGCGAAATTAAGTTAATTTACTTAAATTTGAGACCAAAAACTGGTGGTAATTTGAGTAATTAAATTTGGCTTCAAGAAACTTAAATTTGAAAAATTCACCTGGCAACCCCGAAGAGAGTGCAATTTGAATGAGTTTCAATCGGGTGCCAATGCTATATTAGTGATGCGGCCATCGAAACTTGGTATTATGGATTTTTTCAACATAAAAATTTTTAAAATATTTTTCATAAAAAGTGACGAAGGAAAAAGTTGTGTGGCACACATTTTCAGAAATTTTCTAGGTACTTTTACAAAAAAGTTTAACACAAAAGTTGCCCAAAAATATGTGCCCCACAACTTTTCCTTGGTTACTTTTTATGAAAAAACATTTTCAAAATTTTATGTTGAAAAAATCGACAATAACAAGTTTCGATGACCGCATCATTACTAGATATATATGTATATTCTTTAGAAGCTTAATTTTTTGAAACATTTTGAACGCGAAAACCAGTTTCTTTTTTATCAATGGATATCATATACGTAGTTTTTTAGATATCCACAATTCACAATGAGCTCGAATGGACATAAAAAGGTGCAGAAGAAGTTTGAAGACCCGGAACTCGAAGCCGAGGTGTATTATGCAAAGGAGAATGGTTTGAAGCCACCAACCAAACTCCCAAGTGACACTGCTAAAGAAAAACTCCAAAAAGATCTCGATAAGTCGGAAGAATTTGGTAAGCTATTACTCGTGTCTAGTTGTATAAACCATTTATTTAAGCTGTTGATGGCACACTTCAAAAGAATTTGAAGAATGCAAAGGCTGAAAGGAAGGCTCGTTCTCGTGGTGTTAGTGGTTGCTCCACTAAGAAGGACGGTAAGTATTTATATTCGGCTGAGGAACTTTATTTTTAAATATTACAAAATTACTGAAAATGGCCTTTTTTATACTGAAAGTGCTCAGAAAATTATAATTTTTGTTGAAAAAAATTGACATATTAAACATTTTTGGTGAAAAATCATATGGGAAGCTCCTCTTGTCTACCTGTGATTTACTATCACTTTTACAGGTGGACGTTTCGAATATGGATTGGATTGCGTTGATCTTGCTTATGAAGAAAATCACTCGGATGTAGAGACAAGTGATATTGACGATTACGTCGAATACTCGGACTATGTGTGCAACTACAACAACAAAAAGATCAAGTCTGTCATTTTGGAATATTTCGTTAACGGCAACTTTGAAGATGCATTGGTAAGTTTGTTGAGGGCTGGGGAGGAGGTCTCAATGACGTATAAAAAATTTGAATTTTTTTTCAGAAAATGATCCCTTTAGCGTAATTTGTAACGATAAATTCAAAAAACGCACTCCCGAAGTGTAAAAACACTCCCCTGCAACCGATTGAATCGACTTGGAGCAAGTTCAAGAAGACTATGATGAAGAAGTCCAACAAGAACTACATGTTATACTATTAAACTTTGCTTGAAACAGTGTCAGAGAAGTGTTTATACGCTTCGGGAGTGCGTTTTTTGGATTCCTCGTTAAAAATTACGCTAAAGAGGTCATTTTCTGGAAAAAAATTTTCAATTTTTTTACGTCATTGGGGTCAGACTTGAATAGCCCCAAAATTTTTTGTTGCATTCTTTTTGTGTTTTAGGCAGCTATTGAACCATTTACGTTGACGAAGGACTTGAGCGAGCGCACTATTTCTGATATTATTATTCTCTCGTTGGAAGGCGATGCGAGTTGGTACGAACTAGCAGCAGCTTTGTTAGAGAAAATGATTGAAAATCAATGGTAAGTGGTTGCTGTTGGAATGGTAGTTTTTTATCTTTGTCATTTTAGGGTTACGACTCAATCCGTTGATAATACTCTTGAAGGTGATCTCTATATTCATTATTTTCTCGTCCGTTTCCAATTCCTATACTTTAACCAGTGGCGTATCTAGGATTTCAATATTTTCCATTTGGTGGGGTGGGGGCGAAATCCCAAAAACGTCATTTTTTCTTATTTTTTAAGCTGAAAATGCTCAGAAAATTACGATGTTTGTTGAAAAAATGGAAAATAATCGTTCAATAGTACCAGAAAATTTTTGTTTTCAAGGTGGAGGGCGGCCGCTCCCTCGGCTGTTCCGCTTGGGACATTGAAAAAAACTTTTTATCATTAGCTATTCGGACTATGGTGTCTTGGACTTTGTTATTTCTCTAAAAAATAATAACAAAAAATTAAAGAGACCATCAGGTTCGAATCGCTAATGGTAAAAAGTTGTGATTTTTGTCAAATACCACTGAAGCCCCCTTCCGCCTCTCTAGATACGCCAGACCTTAACATTTTAGATATTCTCGAACGACTTGACGATATCATTCTCGATAACCCAAACGCTATCGAAACTATCGCTATTATCATGGCAAAGTTGGTCGATGACAATATCATTAATGATAAAACCATTCAAAGCATGAAGCTCAAGCTTTCAAAGAATGTTAATGCAAAGTACATATTTTGTCACACTTTTAGTTTACATTTTTATTAGGAAGTGTCTTGAAACTAGCGCTAGCTTCGTCGGAAATCGTCATTTGCTGAAAGGAAAATGGGTGCCTTCTGGTGGACATCAATCGCTTAGGTGAATTTTTGGAACTAGTAGCGATTAGGTATCTTACTGAACATAAAATTTTTTGAAAAAAAGCTTTTTATCATTTGAAATTGACCCCTCAAGGGGTAATTTTATGCGGGGGAATCCGAATTTCACATTTTCGAGACCTGAAAATCTTTCCCGGAATCGAGAAAAGGCTATATGACGTAGGGCTATTTGACAAAAACCACAACTTTCGTCATACGTAGGCCACATTTTTGACAAGAATCACATGCCATATAAATAGCCTTTTCTTGGTTCGGAGAAAGATTTTCACGTCTCGAAAATGTGAAATTCAGATTCTACGCATAAAATTACCCCTTGAAGGGTCAATTCTAGTTGATGAAAAAAAATTTTTCAAAAAATTTTATGTTCATTGGGATACCTAATCGATACTAGGTTCAAATTTTTTGTTACTGAAAATTTTTTCAATATTTAGTGTGCTTTCGAAAGAATTCAAGTTGATTTTGGTCGAATATCTCCAAAGTAATGACATTGAAGCGGCTTCCGATCGCATTAAAGAGCTCAAAGTTCCGCATTTCAATCACGATATGGTCTACCAGGTAATGTTTTTGCCATAGATTTTGATAGACGAATTCAATTTTAGGCTTCAATTATGGCATTGGAAAAGATGCATGACGTGATTATTGTCCAGTTGATTAAACTATTGAAGGTACTTTTTAATTTTGTATATTAATAACTAACGTCCCATTTTTAGTATATGGTCGATAATGGTCAACTTTATCCATCATGTATTGAGAAAGGTTTTGATCGGCTCTTTAATAGCTTGGACGATTTGTACGTAGATTTGCCTGCCGCATACAGCCTCGCACGTCGTTGGGTGAACAAATGTCGCGAGGAAAAATTGATCTCGGAGAAAATTGTTGGAAAATGTCCATCTCGGTAAGTAATACTTACTAAGTATGGCAATTTATGAATGGAATATTGCAACCCCCGCGATCGGTGGTTGCGATATTAGTTATTATTAATACTTTTGGGGCTATTAAAGTTTGGGTTCCCAGTGACGTGAAAAAGTTAAAAATTTTTTGTCCGGAAAATGATCCCTTTAGCGTAATTTTTAACGAGAAATCCAAAAAACGCACTCCTGAAGCGTAAAAACACTTTCTTGAGACTGTTTCGAGAAAAGTTCATATTGCTTGAAAATGATTCTTGTTCATTTTCTGATAACATAAGAGAAAGGATTTGTGTTTGTACTTGAACAAACATGTACGAAGAAAAGTATAAAAGCTTAAAAAACAAAGCAGCAAATACCATCGTTGAACAACTACAAGAAACAAAGATCAAGATGGCTATCTTATCAAACAACGAACATGAATCACATGTTATATCATTTTCAAGTTATATGAAATTTGCTCGAAACAGTGTCAGGGAAGTGTTTTTACGCTTCGGGAGTGCGTTTTTTGGATTTCTCGTTAAAAATTACGCTAAAAGGGTCATTTTCTGAAAGAAAATTTCAAATTTTTTCATTTTATTGGGGCCCCAAATTTAGGGGCTATTCAAAATAGCCCTTAAATCGTTAATAAATTTATGATAGCGTCACAAACGTTGTTTTCTTTAGATCATTATCACTTTTTTTTAGTGGTCGAACTCGTACACTTAGTTGCGGGCCCGACGGAAAATTGTCGGTTGAAGATGATGACGCTACTGCCATTACGAATGTCGATGAAGGCCGTCACGACGCTCTTCCTTGCAATGGTATTGCATTACCGTCCATGGAAGTTGCTTCCGATGTGGCCGTTCACTAGGATCTAGAGACTTTTACTGGCTGGCATAGAATTCCAGTATATTTTTTGACTTTACCACCGTGTATATATTAGTTTTATTATTATTCTCTGTTGTATTCGCCACTTGTGCTGTATGTTATGCTTCAAATAATGTTAATTATGGGTCATGTTTTAAACTCTCTCTCTTTGGTTGTTATATACCAGTGGCGTAACCAGCAGTGATGTCTTGGTTACTCATTAGGGTTGTCGAAATCGAGACTCTCAAAGACTTTGATCCAAATAGCGTTTCGAGATCTCGAAGCAATCTTGAAATCGAGAGCCTCGAAAAGTCCAAAATTTTTCCATTTGTCGTCAAAAATCATGATTTTCTAAGCATAAAAACGATTATTTTCAAAAAAAATTTCGCGCATGTAGCGCTGTTTTTGGCTAAAAGTTCAAGAATTTAACAAACAAAAATTTCGAAAAAACTTAAGATTTTTTCTGGATACGCCACTGTCATATACCCTTAAAATATTCACTCCAAAATTGATTCCCCTCTAATGATTTTTTAATGATCAAATTTCTTGAGATAATAATGATTAGAAATTTGTGACTTGTGTTGAAACGATTGATCAAACATAAAAATGCATAATTTTTTATTGAAATTCATTTTAAATTCTGTGAGCAAAACATTCAATAAAGAAACAATGAGTGAAAAAGAAGTTTCGTTCAATTTAAATTTTTTACAATGTTCAATCATCTCATAGAAAGTCAGAAACTCTTGAATCAGAATATCTCCAGATCCAACAATTTTTCATTTTTTCTTAATATTTTGTGAATATGGTTGTTTTTGAGCCAAAAAACGTTTTTTAAATCTATATGGTTTACTTCTTGATTTAGGTTTTAGCAATCGTGTTAAATATTTATATTTTAGTGATATGTAGCTACAAAATTTATGATTTTTGAGCTAACAAGGAAGCCTTCCTTAATGTCAGTCTGAAATCGATTCCTATAAAAAATGATGGAATTATCTCCAAACGAAAGCTTCTTAAAATACGTTTATGATTAAAATTTCCTTAAAAATAGCCATTTTATAATACAAGTTTATCAAGATTACGTCAAATTCGAAAGATAATTAGCTAGCGAGCTTCCTCACCCCGATTTAACTATTAAAAGTGTCATCATTTTTAAATTTGGACTTAAGGAAAAATTCTTGATTTAAAATGGGATATTAGACTCTTTATAGCGTTTATATAGGCAAATTTCAAGTGCTCGTTTAGAGATAATTCCTTCATTTGTTTAATAGAAAATCAACTATGGAGAACATTTTTAGCTAGGTTTTGATTTCGGACTGACACTGAGGAAGATTCCCTTGTAAGTACGAGCGATAATAATCACTAAAAATATAAATTAATGTAATTCAAGTGTTATATGCAATCATGTACATATAAATAAAATTTAAATTCATAATTCTATGTAAATTATTGACTTGATGAGACAAAAATCCTGGCTTTAACTACAAGAGTAACCAATTTCACAAATTAAAAAACTTCGAGAACCGCTCGATTTGTTTTCTAGTACATGTCTGTTATGGTCTTTGGTTAGAGTCGCCACTAATTCGTTCGGGCGGATCCCGAACGATCTTTCGTTTGAAACGAAATTTATATTTTATTGATATGTAGTTTCAAAATTGAATATTTTTTTATGGTTGACGTCTTTTGCAAAAATGTAGAGCCTTCCGATAAGATAACTACGTTTTTGCAAAAGTCGCCATGTCAAAATTTCTTACCCATAAAAAAGATATTGGGTTCCAAAAGTTCCCGAATTTTTTACATGAACTTTGGACCCGAAAATTTTTTCTAAAAATGACCCCTATAGGGGTAATTTTATGCGGGGAATCGATTGCGCGCGCATCCCCGAGGCGTGAAAACGCTCTATTGATCCTGATTCAGGAACGGGATGGGTGTATTGAAGCGAAAATGAAATAAAGTTCGGATTTTCAGCAGAAAATCGGTTTTCTAGGGGTTTCTCTAGGCGGGGAATAGATTGCGCGCATTTTCAAGGCATGAAAAAATTACCCGACACAGATTTAAGCGATTTTCGTTATGAAAACTTTTTAGGGAGTTTACTCCTCGTATGGTGACTTCCAGTGGTTAAAATCGAACAAATTGTTCAAATTCGAGTTCTCCGGAACATCACTAGAGAACATCATTTTCATAACAGAAATTTTTTTGTGATAAAGAAAACGAACGACCAAATGCCTATGCCCTTTTTGTACACTAATTCATACTCGAGCACGTTTTGTACACAAATTTAACGTCTTAATATTTTGATTGTTTTGACTTAATTGTTTTTTTCGATATAGAGGAGATTAACTGATAGAGTAAAAAAGATTTGGGGAATTAGGAAGGTGTTTGATTCGAAAGGGCATACTTTAAAATACACTAACAACATACTGAGCACGAAAAAATTGGCTTGGTTCTCCCTTTCTTTAAAAAATAACGGCTTATTTTCGTGTTAAAAAATACCCCTAGGCAAAATTTATCAGTTTTTTGAACATACTTTTTTTGTGTCCCACTTTTTATGACGCCGGGGAAACAAAGTATAATACTAGCTGAACTATTTCCTTGAATGAATAACATGAACATTGATTTTTATTTCATCGTCCTTTTGACTTTATGAACCAGGATCGTGCTACCGGAAAATTTGATAAATGTAGCGGAGGTTACACACTCTTTTTTATGGCCACAGTCTGTTTTCTGGTCGATTCTCGCTTTCGTCACGTTCCTCCCTATTATTCCGGATAGCATGTTCCAAACTGATAACAGTTATCTTCTTAATGGGTGTCTTCTCCAGACTAGCTATTCATTTCATCCAAAATGGCCGGACGTGCGTTGTTGGTTTGCCTAACTTTGCTTGTCTTGACTGAGGCCCTCGTTAGGTATTTTATTTTTTATGTATTAGTATGCAATATAAATTTTAAGGGTTCCCTTGTCCAAGGTTAAGCTTACTAAGAAGTATAAGAATAGCCTAGTTGCCGAACATCTTAAAACCAAATATATCAAAGGGTACAAGCCAAGCAATCTTGCTTATCAAGAAGGACTTAATGACTATGAAAATGTAAGCTCTCTTCAGGAACTACTTCGGTTCTTATACCCCATTGAACGTGGTCTCGAAAAATTTTTTCGAAATTTTCTCAAAAATCACCCTATTAGGGGTAATTTTATGCGGGAAACGCGTTGGCGATGTTATTTTTGCGTAAAAACACGCTCCATTTTTTAGAAAATCGAATTTTCGAACAAGGAAAGTACATTTGAAATTAGACAAAAGTTTCAGATCCGACCGGGACTCGAACCCGAACCAGGCTTCTGGCTACCCCAAGTGCACTACCATTATGCTATCGAGACCTCCAACTGGTGCTCGTTAGTTGTTGGCGAATACTTTTTTTAGTATTCACCAGAAATTAACGGGCATCAGTTGGAGGTCTCGATAACACAATGGTAGTGCACTTGGACGGTAGTCAGGAGCCTGGTCCGGGTTCGAGTCCCGGTCGGATCTGAAACTTTTGCTTAATTTCAAATGTACTTTCTTCGAAAATTCGATTTTCTAAAAAATGAAAGAAGCGTTTTTACGCAAAAATAACATCGCCAACGTGTTTCCCGCATAAAATTATCCCTAATCGTTTTTGAGAAAATTTCGAAAAACTTTTTCGAGACCACGTCGGGGTATAAGAGCTGAAGTAGCTCCGATTTAACCCATTGCTTAGGCGCAATACTATGGCAATATAACAATTGGAAACCCACCACAACCATTCAGAGTCTTATTCGATACTGGGTCTTCAAATCTCTGGGTAAGCATAAATTTTTTTGCGCAAAAAAGAATTTCTAGGTGCCATGTCATGGGTGTCCAGCTTCCGACTTGGCTTGTGATTTCCACTCACAATATGACTGCAGCAAGGTTTCTTTTATTTTCGCTACTGTATATCACGACTTTTCTTTTAGTCATCAACATGCACTGATACCGGTGAACCATTCCAAATCCAATATGGCTCTGGCTCGATGTCTGGAAAAGTTGTCGACGATGTTGTTTGCTTCGGCCCTACCCCATCTAAAGGCTGGTGCACGGACAAGACCCAAGGCTTTGCTTGTGCCACTGAAGAGCCTGG
>JAQGBS010001481.1:0-15609 GCA_034698545.1 Acrobeloides obliquus
ATCAAATCTATAAAACCCACATGTTATTAAAAAAATGATGGTCCGACCATTTTGGTGCATAAATGGTTCCCCCCTTTTAACACAATTTTAGCACAGACAGTTATTATGTCAACTGCGATGCTGATCTGCCAACGCTAAATTTTGTTATTGGCGGTATTACTTATGGAATTCCTTCTGTATTTACCATATAAAATATATCAATATATTCATATAACTAATTTTTAGGAACAACTCATTATAGATCTCGGAAATGGACAGTGTCGTTGGGCAGTTACTTCACAACCAGATGAAAGTACAAGCCCATATGAATGGACTCTCGGAGGTATCTTGTTACAAACACACTATATGTATACCATATATATAAGTATATATTTATAGATCCATTTATACGCCAATTTTGCAATATTTATGATCTTGGAAACAAAAGAATTGGTTTTGCTCAATCTAAAGATCCATAATCTTTTTTATATATTTACGGGGTTTTATGTAAATAAACATTTTCTCTTAACTCGGGAGAGCGCACTATATTTTATCCGATGATTTTTTTGGAATAAGATGGATATTCTTGTTGCCTGTTTTCAAGCGTTTAAGGGGATTTCACCATAAATTTCCCTAGTTCATGGTGAAGGAAGCATTTTCAAGCTTCTGGAATGCGCTCAATCGATTCCCCTTATAAAAATACCCCTATAGGGTCTTTTTTGGAAAAAAATTTAAAAAGATTTTTTCTGGTTTCAGTACCTGTAAGTTGGGGCAGCTAATCCGAACTAGTACTGATTTTGGATGCGGAAAAAATAAAAGCTAGCTAAAACGCAGAAGAAAGTGTTATATTAACTACAGTCAAACCTCCGGTTTTTGACACCTCTGTTTAATGACAGGGACCACGTAGGGATGCTGGCGGGAAAATTTTGGTGTCAAAAAATTCCTCAGATTCTGTAGGAAAAAAAGTATCAGACGAAATCTTTTTTGCTAACGTAGAAGATGAGAATTCAAATTTTTGTCCAAAAAATACCACTTTTTGGTTAAAATTTTGTATATCTTAGCTTCTACGTACAATGTTCATTTTATGAAAATTTTTAAGGTCTTTGTAAAAGTGGATTAATTCATTTCAATAAGCAGATTTGATCAGGAATTTAAACGGTATCAATCCCTTCGCTTCAATACACAAACACGTTTAAAATTTTTATGCAATTTTGTATGTCAAATATCTCCTCAGGTTTTCGAATTGGAATTTACTTCCAAGCAAAAAGTAGTTGCCCCTACGTGAGCTTTCTTTTCCACTTTTGAACAAAGATTCGGTTCAAAAGTGGACTGGTCCTTTAATCTTGCCCACTCAAAATCCAACTCCCACATATATTCTCACGCCTCTCTATCAACCCAAAAACTTGCGTAGATAAATCCTCTAAATAAACAGAAGAGAACATGGACGACTAAATAAACATAAATGATGATGTTGTTACTCCATTACTCACACTTTGGTATGCTTTGATCTTACAAAGAATTTAATAAGTATTATGAAAGTGACTTAAAAGAATTTTACAAACATAACGCCATTGGCAAACACAACGTCATTTTGATAGTGAAGAAATAACTTAATGCCATTATTATAGTAAAAAGTTGACTCACTTAGTTCTCAATGATCCATGTTTTGTTTGTTTAATAAAAGTATATAAGTCAAAAATTAATGTTTTAAATATCATTTAATAATGGAGTATAAGTGAACAAGGGGTAGAAATAGTGGCGGCACTAGCCATGTCCACTAAAGGTACCCTTATGATTTTTTTCTTGTTTTCGGTCGAAGTACAAGGTGTTCAATAATTTACTCCTTATTTCAAAAATTTACCAAAAATCGAGTTTACATCCATTTCAGCCGCTCAATGGCTCCGTGGACCTTTTTTGGAATTTGTTAATTTTTAAATTTTTAGGGTATAGGTTACATAAAAAATCGGGGTTACATTTTTGGATCATAATTTTTGATTTTTTATAAATCAAATCGGGTATGGAGAATCCTTTCCACCGATCCGTTTTTTGATCCGAGCCTTCCCTGAAAAAAAGTATTGTATTTTTTAAGCATTACTACCGTTATTACTTTTAGTAATTGCCGAAATAAGATGATTTTTCGCACGGAAAAATCAACTTATTTCAACAATCTGTTCAGTTTGTATTTTTATCCGTGACAAAAGTTATAGTCCCTTTTTTATAGTTTGCAAAGATTGTCGATTTTGTGAGATTTGGAATTGGATTTAGTTGGAAACATGAAAGTTTTGACATATGCTATACTAGTTTTATATGGATTCATTTCGTTATATGCTTTTCAGATTCCGATTATAAGAAGAGAAAGTAGCCATCTGAAGAATATAAAACAAGGTATGGATCATTTTACATTTCCGCGAGAAATGGTACTTGTAATCATTTTTGAGTAAAAAAATTTTCTTTATACAGTTTTGTTGAGTTTTTAGATTTTAAACAAAATTGGGATATAAAAAAATCAACAAATTTTCGAATTCAATTATATTTTTAGGAACATGGTCTTCTCACTCCCAAAACAGAACCCCATATCACTCTCTAAAATCTATACCCAAAAATAAGGTGGTCCGTCAAGGAATCCGCGATTATAGGGATGTTGAATATGTTGCTCGAATTTATATTGGCACTCCAGGTCAACCTTTTGACGTCATTCTTGACACAGGAAGCTTTGATCTATGGGTTCCTGACATCCACTGTAGAAGATGCAGTAAGAAAAACCGTTTTAATAGCTTGCAATCGAGTACTTATATAAGAAGAACTAATGAAACTTGGGGTCTGTCATATGCGGACGGGTCTAATGCTACTGGAATGTTTGGAATGGATACTGTTGTAGTAGGATTTTGTTGGGCATTGAAACGTGCCAACCTCACCTTTTAGATAGGAGACGGATCAGATAAACTTGTCATACCTCGTACTACTTTTGGACAAGCTATATATGAAAATGATCTTATGGTGGATGATCCGACTTTTGATGGAATTTTAGGACTAGGTTTTGGAGATAGCAATGGACATACACCACCTCTGGTAATCAAAGTCACTATTTATAGCCGAATGATGCTTCAACGAAGTCCGTGTCTGGTCAACTAAGCATATAATTTTAGATCAACGCAATGAACCAGGGCATCATAAAAGATGCCATTTTTACTATCTACCTACAAAAAAGAGGTTACTATGACAATGTTACTGGTGGAAGCATAACATATGGAGACCTTGATAAGACTCATTGTGGTCCCGTTATAGCATATATTCCACTAACTGCGACGAATTTCTTTCAATTCAAATTAGATTCAATAAGTTTGGGGGTATGTTTGAATTTTTTCAGATTTTTGTGTTTTGCTCAATTTAGTAACGTAGCAATAGGCACAAGGATAGGTGCACAAGTAGGGGGGGGGGGTCAAGGTCCCACGATATGTCATGTTTTCGACCTTTTCCCCATGATACGACATGTTTTCGACCTTGAAAATTTTGATAAAAATTGAAAAATTAGTAGAAATTGAAACCGATGTTCCTATAGCATACTGGGGTCCAATTTTTTAAAAATTTATCGTATTTTTTCAAAACCTTTTAGGGGTATATTGACAACGGTAGTTGGCAAGCCATATCTGATACGGGCTCCTCGGCTATATTCGGTCCAAAACATATTGTTCAACGGTTAGCCAAAGAAGCAGGTGTGAGATATTCAAATAGGTAAGTACTTTCTCATAAAAGATCCAATTGTTTAACACAATTTTAGAACAGACAGTTATTATGTCGACTGCAATGCTAATTTGCCAACGTTAAATTTTGTTATTGGCGGTATTACTTATGGAATTCCTTCTGTATGCACCATATAAAATATATCAATATATTCATGTAACTAATTTTTAGGAACAACTCATTAGAGATGTCGGAAATGGACAGTGTCGTTGGGCAGTTAGTTCAAATTCAGATGATAGTACAAGCCCATATCAATGGATTCTCGGAGGTATCTTATACAAACACACTCTATATATACCCATAATTATATGTTTATAGATCCATTTATACGCCAATTTTGCAATATTTATGATCTTGGAAACAAAAGAATTGGTTTTGCTCATTCTAAAGATTCATAATCTTTATATATATATTTACGGGGTTTTATGTAAATAAACGTTTTCTATAGTCCCCTAACACAATCCATAAAATCAAAATCCATAACTCAAAATTCATAATTCAAAATACATAAAACTTAAAATCCATAAATCACAATCCATAAACGTCAAAACCCATAAAAATCAAAATCCATGACTAGTAAAAAGGGCAATAGTAACGAATGCACCGCAAAACTTTAAAAAATTTTTTGCTAAAAAATCGATTTTTTAATTTTTCATAAAATGAACATTGTAGCAATTTTTATAGCTAAATGAGACGAATAAAATGACACCAAACTTTTCCAATTTGAAAATTGTTTTGGGTTATTGAAACGAAACTTCTGATTCATTTTTTCGTTTCAATAACCCAAAACAATGTTCAAATTGGATGATTTTTGGTGTCATTTTGTTCGTCTCGTTTAGCTATAAAGAATCGCTACAATGTTCATTTTATGAAAATTTAAAAAATTGATTTTTCCGCAAAAAATTCAAAAAAGTTGTGTATTACAACGAAAACATTTTTTCGATTTTCACTAAAAAATTCATAACTTGTTCCACTCGATAAATAAAAAATTCGAGATTATTTTTAAAAAAAAATAGTAGAGCACGTGAGCGACATTTTTGATTTTGCGATGATCTAAAAATGCGTAGTTTTATTACAACAAACAAAAAAGTTTATTACAACAAACAAAAATCGTAAATAATATCAATAAAAAATAAGGGCTAAAAAACATATAAACAAAAAAACAACTATTTGTACCCATTTAATATTATAAAATCAGGCTTCTCCAAAAAAGTATTTTTTTAGGTACACCAAACGTACCTCTTCAATTTAGCTCAGAAACATTTTTCCTATGCGAATAATTGAAAATTATGATTAAATGGCTCTAAAATGTATAATAATTTTGGATTTTTCACCCCAGGTACAGTGAAGGTACATTCAAACATACTCTTTATTTCAAAATTTTCATCAAAAATTGCCATTTTTTCATCAAAATTGTCTATTTTTGAATTTCGAGAAACTAACATGTTTGACGCTTTTTACTGCGGTTATAATGAATTAAACGAAAAAAGCTCGATTTAACGGCACCCCCCTCCAACTCGATTTAACGGCCCACCCCAGGGGGGTCGGCCGTTAAATCGTACGTTAACTGTACCTGGGTGAAAAATCTAGAATTATACATTTTGGGGCCACTTAATCATAATTTTCAATTATTCGAGTGGGGAAAATGTTTTTGAGCTAAATTGAAGAGGTACGTTTCAACGTACTCAAGGTACGTTTTGTGTACCCAAAAAGTACGTTTTTGGAGAAGCCTGTATAAAATGAATGATTAATTTCAAGAATTTCTTTCTTTCAATGAATCTTTTCCAATCTATGATTTGCTAAAAAAAAGATCTTTTTTCAAATAATTATAAAAAATCTTACCAGCAATTGTTATTCTTGGGACAACCGATATTATTACAATAACATAATCCATTGCGATATCTGCATACTCCAATGCATTGGTTGTAATTATTAATATTATTGGGATTGTTCTTATCGCATTTTTTATTTCCAAAAATAGCGTTTCCCATTGCTCTTCCGATTCCTCTTGCCATCCCTTTTCCAAAACCCCTTGCAATAGCCTGCCCGATACTTCGTTTAGAACGAGTACTAAAAATGATTATTAAGTTAACAAATGAATGAAATTGTTTTTGATCATACAGGGTGGACCAAATTTTGTTTACACTAAAAAATGATCATCACTTTTTTGTAATAAATCCGTTTTCGATAATTCTTTTTTTATTTTCATCCAGAGACAATAGGAAAGCGATTCATGTCAAAAATCGAAAAAAATTTTCGAAAATTTTCGACTTTTTTGCTTGGTCCCCCTTAGGATAAAAAAAATCGAATTTTCACAAAGTTCTCCAAATCGGCTGATTTTTTATATCAGGGGGTTTTTCAACATGAAGAACACGAATCCGAAGAAATTTTTTTTATTTTGACCACGAGAAAGGGTCGAATCGGCCAACGTGAAAATTGACCGATTCGACCTTTTCCCGCGGTCTATATAATCTTTATATTACCCCATTGATTTTAGAATAATGACTTACTTCTGATATAACATGTCGTTTTGCTGCATATTTGAATTCATTAAGCCTATATCATTATTCGAGTCAATATCAGCGCAGCTTGCGCAAATAATAAAACATAAAGATAACACAAAAGCGAAGCAAGCGTAAACTTTCATTTTAAAACACTCCAATTTCTTTTTGACGTATGTAGAAAATTACGCTCTTTTTATAATGACTTTTAATCGAAATTTTTGTTTGGGATTGTGTACAAAATTACTTAATTATTGTATGCTTTGATGTTTCATAAGAAGCTTTGATGTCTCATAAGAAACGCCCATGCAATTTCTACATACGTCAAAATCGAGAAAAGAAAAAGTGAATAGATAAAGTTAATTAATTGCATAGAGTAAAGATTTTGAACAAATATTTTTTATGATAGGACTACCCACCAGGCAAGTAGACCAACTACGTAGCGAGAGGGAGGGCAATCTGGATAATTGCCCGCCTCCTCCCCTATAGCCGAAAAATGACCTTGAAAATTAAGAATTCCGGCCGAAGGCCGGAAAAATGCCAATTAAAAATGCGTTTTTTTCGAAATTGCCCCCCCCCCTATGATCGAAATTGTCCCCCCTATAGCTGATTTCTCGCTACGTGGCTGGCGTAGGCAGAATTTCCTGAAAGGAGAGAGAGATTTCGCCAGAATTCCCCCGGGGAAATCCCAACCCTGCGTAGGAAAAGTGTTTTATGAAAATCGTGTTGTACGGAAAGTCCTATACCAAACGTGATTTACGAAATGTGATTGTACGAAAAGTACCGTGCAAAAGGTGTTTGTACAAAAACATAACTGTAAGAAAAGTCCGTGCGAACCACAATTGTACGAAAAGTTATATGCCCTTTTTATACAACAGCTCAAAAACGCTCGTATTGTCCTAATAGTTGTGGCCTTTGTGACGGTAAATAATTACAATGTTGAATGATGGCTTAAAAAAGTTAATTCGTGATAAAGATACTAATTTTTTAAAATTTATTGTATTTCAAAATTAAAATCATGAATCCAGCATAAAACCAATATATACAACAAAATAATAATTTAAAAATCTCCAATCAAGGTGATTTACGGATATTATATCCAGAAGTTTTTAATGAGAAAGCAGCTTTTCGGACGGGATCCTCAGGAGCATACGTGCATAAACATGTTTGTGCAATTCCTGGAAATAGCCTACTTTTCATGTAGCAAATCGGATATGAGCCAGGCAAACATCGTTGACACATCTAAAAATTTTTAAATTTTGAACCAAATAAGATTCTTACCTGGCTACAACTGAATTGAACCGTTTCTTCAAGTTCCGAGACATGTAGATAAAAATTATCCGGATTACATAATAATTTCTTGATTTGAGAATCTTTCGACAAGGATTTTGAAATTTTCTTATGTTTTTCTTGTAACTTCCGAATATTATAAATATCATAGTGATATTCATTTCTGATGGCTCTGTTATATGCGTCTTGATCGATGTTAACTTCTTCAAATCTGGCTAAAAATTTACTATTTTCCCTCACGGATTAGAATGATTCCTTACCATGTTTACTATATTTTATAACTTCACATGACGAGTCGACAAAATTGTTCAAGTTAAAAACACCGACATATCTTTTATGCCGCATTTGATGGTTTTCGGCTATTATATCATGAGGTATTATAGAGGCATAAGTAAGGTCAAATATAAGAGAAATAAATACGAAATAAATAATAGAAAACATGATTAAGTGATTCTTTATCTAAACGTTAATTTATAACAAGAGGCAAAAAGAGTCGCAAATTTTTGATGTCAGTAGACTCCTAAAATCGGTCAAATAATAAAACAACTTAATGTACATTAAGTTGTTTCTTTTGCCCCCCCCCCCTATATAATACACCCTATTAAATGATATTTAAAATATTGAATTTTTGACTTACATAATAAAATTGCAAAACTTAGAGAACTAAGTGAGTCAACTTTTTACTATAATAATGGTATTAATTTATTTCTTCACTATTAAAATGAGGTTGTGTTTGCCAATGGTGTTATGTTTTTAAAGTTATTTCAAATCACTTTCATAACATTTATTAAAATGTTTTTGTAAGATCAAAAAAAATCAACTTGTAAAGCATACCAAAAGTGTGAGTAATGGAGTAACAACGTCATCATTTATGTTTATTTAGTTGTCCATGTTCTCTTCTGTTTATTTAGAGGGTTCATCTGCCAAAGTTTATGGGTTGATAGAGAGGCCTGAGAATATGTGGAAGTTGTATTTTGAGTGGGCAAGATTAAGTTTTTATATTAAAATGGGCTTAAAAACTAAAATATTTTGCTTGATGAAATTCACGAGAACAAGTTGTGTACAAAAAATGCCATTCGAAAAATCATAAATGCGATAAAAAAGTTTAATTTATGTTTAAATTTAAAAATAGCGTTCAATATGGAAAAATTCTTTTTCATAACAATCAATGGCATTTGACAAAAGTAAAAGTTGCGTCATATGCATTTCCGACGTCAAGCTTTTCAAGATGTTGAAAAGCAGGCCTCGAAGGTCTATATTATCTACCTAAAAACGGCGATTTTTATGGTTTTTAGGCGCAAAAACCGCTTCTAAACTTCGAAATAATCTTTTAGAGCTAAAATGACTGTGCTTTCAAATGAGGAACTTATCGAAATACGTACTTTGATGAGTTTGGGGTGGAATCCGAAGCGAATCTTCGAATTTCGAATAGCGATGTTTCGAAAAACTGCAATTTTTTGGGCCACCCTGTAATTGTCCAAAAGAACAACGCCGATTGTCACTACTTTGAGTTCAAAAACAAATAATCTTTAAAGCTTACAAAATAATTTTTTAAATTTTGTTTACTGATGCTCAAAGATTAAAGGGCAGGCTATCTTCTTCTTATTTGTTTTGTTATGACATATTCCTACACTTTTAATGATATCACCTGTAAGAAATTTCATCTGTCATCAAAGCTTTTTTCGTTATGTAAACAAAAAAGTTCCACTTGGAATGAGTCAATCAACTGTTAACATTCTTTTCAAACATAATAACAATGGTTTTTTGTATGTCCCAGTGGTCATCCAGGGGGAGGGGTCTGCACCACATGTTAAATAAATAGTTAAATAAACTACCTGTTAAATAAATATCAATGTGAGCCAAGTTCATGATAAAAATCGGAATTTTAATTTTGCTTATAGTTTAACATGAATTTTTTCTTTTTATAAATAACAACTTTTTTCAAAAAATTATTTTAAATGTTGCTCAGAATAGATTAAAATACAGAATATACCGGAATTTGAAGGAGTATTCCCGTGTTAATAATAGAGCAGTTGATGACTATTTTGGCACTATAACTTTTGTCACCAATTGAGTTTGTCATGCTAACTTTTGTCACGTCATCATAAAACTATAACTTTTGTCATGTTACTTTGTCACGCTAACTTTTGTTACGGATACAAAATACAAACCGACAGATTGTCAAAATAAGTTGATTTTTCGCACGGAAAAATCAACTTATTTATACAATCTGTAAGTTTGAATTTTGTATCCGTGACAAAAGTTATAGTGCCCTTTTTATAGTTTGCAAAGATTGGTGGATTTTGTGAGATTTGGAATTGGATTTAGTTGGAAACATGAAAGTTTTGACATATGCTATACTAGTTTTATATGGATTTATTTCGATATATGCTTTTCATATTCCGATTATAAGAAAAGAAAGTAGGCGTCTGAAGAGTATAAAGCAAGGTATGGATTATTTTACAGGAGTATATGACGTGGCCAGAAATTTTTTCCTATAGTTTGAGGTATTTCCGCGAGAAAGGGTCCTTGTATCATTTTTGAGTTAAAAAAATTTTCTTTATACAGTTTTGTTGAGTTTTTTTAGATTTTAAACAAAATTGGGATATAAAAAAAATCAACAAATTTTCGAATCCAATTATATTTTTAGGAACATGGTCTTCTTACTTCCAAAACAAAACCTCATATCACTCTCTAAAATCTATACCCGAAAATAAGATGGTCTATCAAGGAATCCGCGATTATAGTGATTTTGCATATGTTGTTCGAATTTATATTGGCACTCCAGGTCAACCTTTTGACGTCCAAGTTGACACAGGAAGCTCTACTCTATGGTTTCCTGACATCAACTGTAGAAGATGCAGTATGAAAAACCGTTTTAATAGCTCCCAATCGAGTACTTATAGAAGCACTAATGGAACTTGGCATTTGACATATTTGGACGGATCTAATGTTACTGGAATTTTTGGAGTGGATACTGCTGTAGTAGGATTTTGTCGAGCATTGAAACGTGCTAACCTCACCTTTTAGATAGGAGATGGATCGAATAAACTTGTCTTACCTCGTACTACTTTTGGACAAGCTGTATATGAAAATGATCGTTTGGGTAATGATCCGAATTTTGATGGAATTTTAGGGCTAGGTTTGAGAAAAACCACTGCGGCTACACCACCTCTGGTAAGTCAAAGTCTCTATTTAGAGCCGAATGATGCTTCAACGAAGTCCGTGTCTGGTCAACTAAGCATATATTTTTAGATCAACGCAATGAACCAGGGCATCATAAAAGATGCCATTTTTACTGTCTACCTACAAAAAAGAGGTTACCATAATGATAGTGTTCCTGGTGGAAGAATAACATTTGGAGACTTTGATAAGACTAATTGTGGTCCTGTTATAGCATATTATCCACTAACCTCTACATCTTTCTTTATATTCAAATTAGATTCGATAAATTTTGGGGTATGTTGAATTTTTTTGTGTTTTGCTCAATTTAGTAAGTAAGAGACACAAGGCATAGGTGCACAAGTAGGCGGAGGGACAAAGTCCCCACGATACGTCATGTTTTTGACTTTGAAAATTTTGACAAAAATTGAAAAATCGGTTAAAAACGAAAATTTCGACAAAAATTGAAAATCCGTTAAAAATTGAAAAATTCGTCAAAAACGATTTTGTGAAAAAATCATGTCGCACCTTAAAATAAAACATGTCATATTTTGGCGATCTGCACCAAAATGTGTCATTTTTTTAAATTTCGGCCTCAATACGACGCCATGGAGAGGGACAGTCCCCCTTGTGCACCTATAGCACAAGGGGTTCATCTTTTTAAAAATTCATAGATATTTTTTATATTTTTTTCAAAACCTTTTAGGGGTATATTAACAACAGTAGCTGGCAAGCCATGTCTGATACGGGTACCTCGGTTATAGTCGGTCCAAAACATATTGTTCAAAGGTTAGCTAAAGAAGCAGGTGTGAGGTATTCAAATAGGTAAGTACTTTTTCATACAAGATCCAATTTTTTAACACAATTTTAGCACAGACAGTTATTATGTCGACTGCGATGCTGATCTGCCAACGCTAAATTTTGTTATTGGCGGTATTACTTATGGAATTCCTTCTGTATGTACCATATAAAAATATATTCATATAACTCATTTTTAGGAACAACTCATTATAGATCTTGGAAATGGACAGTGTCTTTGGGCAGTTAGTTCATATTCAGATGGAAGTACAAGCTTATATGAATGGATTCTCGGAGGTATCTTGTCACAAACACACTCTATATATACCCATAATTATATATTTATAGATCCATTTATACGCCAATTTTGCAATATTTATGATCCTGTAAACAAAAGAATTGGTTTTGCTCAATCTAAAGATTCATAATCTTTTTATATATTTACGGGGTTTTATGTAAATAAATGTAAATAAACATTTTCTCTGGTCCTTTAACACAATCCATAAAATCAAAATCCATAGCTTCCCTGACCATGAATCAGGGAAATAAGGGTGTGTATTGAAGCAAAAATATGAAAATTTTAAATTTTTATAGATAAATCTGTTTGACTTGGTTTTGGTGTCATTTTGAAGCTTAGAATCTGACAAGGAACCGGCAAGTTGAGTTTGTGGAATTTCGACCCGAGACATATATCAAAAAATTCCTCAAAATTTTTGGCTAAACTCATTTTTCCTTAATGAACAGTTTAAAAGTATTTTTGAGGGTTCAAAAATATCGTTTTTTGATGCAAAAAGATTTAGCTCCAAGACGAAGTCCGAACCCCGCCCTTTCTACGCATTAAACAAATTGCTTTACCGATTGCGCCATGAAGGCATTAATCAAGACAGTTGATAATTTCGATATGATCAAGCGATATTTTTCTAACTTCAAATGCATCTTTAGACCCTTAAAAATTTTAAGTTCATTAAGGAAAAACGAGTTTAGCCAAAAATCTTAAAAAATTATGAGAAATTTTTTGATATATGTCTCGGGTCGAAATTCCACAAACTCAACTTGCCGGTTTCTTGTGAGTTGCAAAATGACGCCAAAGCCAAATCAAACGGATTTATCTATCAAACGTTAAGTTAGAGAGTAAATTGAGGGCTCTCTTTCTTTTATTAAATAAGGGTGTTACAATACAATAAAGGTATAGGTACAATGGGCATTCGGAGCACAGCGGCTTCATTGGATCACAAGTTGTGGCTCCGCTCCTTCTCACTCCTCGAAAATGAGCTATCGCAAACCTTTATAGCAACCGTGTTGAAACTTGAACGCAGGTTGCAGCACGCTTGTCTCGAGCTTCTTTTTAGCTATCTCAACCTGCGGGATCTTTCCCCTACTTGAGGTGATGCGGAACAAAAGTTACTCAACACTTTAAGAGCTATAATGTTATGCAAACAAAAATTAAAAATTTGATCAAAAAAAGTTTGTCGGTTCCCCTTTGACCCAAAGCTCGATTCTTTCAGAGCCGGTGCTTTAAACATTGAGTCGTGTAAAGAAACTTCGGAAGTAAGCTGTGATTAACATTGAGTCATGTAAAGCAGACTTATGCCTCATAACTCACTGATTGTGTTTACTTTTTAAAGACGCTTGGAATAATTTTCCTCTCCTGTGTTTGTCAATGGTATGTGAAGAAAATGGATCGCTAAATGATAGGATTCTATTTTATTCGGCACCATTTTATATCAACTGAATATGCCTCACAGCTCACTGATATTGTGTTGTTCGAGATCGCATTGTCGGATTATGATGCGCAACTAAGTCAATGTGAGCCAATTCACGATAAAAATCGGAATTTTAATTTTGCTTATAGTTTAACATGAATTTTTTTCTTTTTATAAATACAGTGCTCTCTCGTATAGTGACCCTCTAGGGGTGTCACCATATCGAGGAAGCACTGTAACAACTTTTTTTTCAAAAAATTATTTTGAATGTTGCTCAGAATAGCTTAAAATACAGAATATACCGGAATTTGAAGGAGTATTCCCGTGTTAATAATAGAGCAGTTGATGACTTTTTTGGCACTATAACTTTTGTCACAAATTGAGTTTGTCACGCTAACTTTTGTCGCATTACTTTTGTCACGTAACTTTTGTCACGGATACAAAATACAAACCGACAGATTGTCGAAATAAGTTGATTTTTCGCACGGAAAAATCAACTTATTTCGAGAATCTATCGGTTTGTATTTTGTATCCTTGACAAAAGTTATAGTGCCTTTTTTTATAGTTTGCAAAGATTTTGGATTTTGTGAGATTTGGAATTGAATTTAGGTGGAACATGAAAGTTTTGACATATGCTATAATAGTTTTATATGGATTTATTTCGTTATATGCTTTTCAGATTCCGATTATAAGAAGAGAAAGTAGGCGTCTGAAGGATATAAAACAATGATCATGGAAGGGGTCTAATAATGTTAAAAATTTGATTACGTGATATATGAATGACCTCTTATTCAGTTTTATTGAGTTTTTAGATTTTAAACAAAATTGGGATATAAAAAAATCAACAAATTTTCGAATCCAATTATATTTTTAGGAACATGGTCTTCTTACTTCCAAAACAAAACCTCATATCACTCTCTAAAATCTATGCTCAAAAACAAGATGATCTATCAAGGAATCCGCGATTATTATGATGGCGCATATGTTGTTCGAATTTATATTGGCACTCCAGGTCAACCTTTTGACGTCCAACTTGATACAGGAAGCTCTACTCTATGGATCCCTGACATCCACTGTAAAAGATGCAGTATGAAAAACCGTTTTAATAGATCGCAATCGAGTACTTATAGAAGAACTAATAAAACTTGGAATCTGACATATGATGACGGATCTAATGCTACTGAAATTTTTGGAGTGGATACTGTTGTAGTAGGATTTTATCGGCTATTGAATGTGCCAACCTCACCTTTTAGATAGGAGATGGATCGGATAAACTTGTCATACCTCGTATTACTTTTGGACAAGCTATAGATGAAAATGAACTTATGGTGAATGAAACTGAAAATACTTATGATGGAATTTTAGGGCTAGCTTTTGAAGAAATCAATGGAACTACATCACCTCTGGTAAGTCAAAGTCTCTATTTAGAGCCGAATGATGCTTCAACGAAGTCCGTGTCTGGTCAACTAAGCATATAATTTTAGATCAACGCAATGAACCAGGGCATTATAAAAGATGCCATTTTTACTATCTACCTACAAAAAAGAGGTAACTATCACAATGTTACTGGTGGAAGAATAACATATGGAGACCTTGATAAGACTAATTGTGGTCCTGTTATAGCATATTATCCACTAACCTCTACGTCTTTCTTTATATTCAAATTAGATTCGATAAATTTTGGGGTATGTTGAATTTTTTGTGTTTTGCTCAATTTAGTAACGTAGCAAGAGGCACAAGGTATAGGTGCACAAGTAGGGGGGGGGGCAAGGTCCCCATGATACGTCATGTTTTCGACTTTTTTCCCCATGATACGACATGTTTTCGACCTTGAAAATTTTGACAAAAATTGAAAAATTCTTCAAAAACGGATATTTTGTTAAAAATTGAAGGTCGAAAAGATGTTGTCCCTATGTTATTTGTTGAAAAAATCATGTCGCATCTCAAAATAAAACATGTCGTATTTTGGCGATCCGCATCAAAATGCGTCATGTTTTTAAATTTCGTCCTCGATACGACGCCATGGAGAGGGACAGTCGACTGCAGTCCCCCTTGTGCACCTATGGCACAAGGGGTTCAATCTTTTAAAAATTTATAGATATTATATATATATTTTTCAAAACCTTTTAGGGGTATATTGACAACAGTAGCTGGCAAGCCATATCTGATACGGGTGCCTCGACTATATTCGGTCCAAAACATATTGTTCAAAGGTTAGCCAAAGAAGCAGGTGTGAGATATTCAAATAGGTAAGTACTTTTTCATAAAAGATCCAATTTTTTAACACAATTTTAGCACAAACACCTATGATATCGACTGTGATGCTGATCTGCCAACGCTAAATTTTGTTATTGGCGGTATTACTTATGGAATTTCTTCTGTATGTACCATATAAAATATATCAATATATTCATATAACTCATTTTTAGGAACAA
>JAQGBS010001482.1:0-15607 GCA_034698545.1 Acrobeloides obliquus
TATATTAGATGATCTAAACATGAGTTGCATAGAAAAGATGAAGTTGTATATTAAAACCCTAGGTTGTAGTATACAACTCAAAAGGTTGTAATTTTGATAAACCTGCTGGCGTCCTAATCATTCGGTCACCATGGTTTGCGTGCGATAAATTTTTTTGCACAAACGATTCGCCGTGTCCCCGTAAAAAATTTATGTCTACGTCACTGTTCATATTATTAAAATATTTTTAAAGTTATTACCTTGAAAAAACATTTAATCCTACAAACTGTTCACTTGTCACATCATAAATATCACCAAGCTGAGCGGTTCTACCAACACTAGGTAGAACCTTAGTATCATATCGAGAAGATCTACGTGGTGGAACAGGTGGTGGTATAGTTCCGGACATTATAGAAAAAGAACAGATAAAATATCAAAACTCTTTAAAACATCCGATATTTTTGAACTAGAGACTTTGTTTGAAAATGGTTTATCTAACTTTTTTTATTGCTTTTTGTATTGGTTATCAAAGAAAAATTCTTTTGTGGTTTATTTTATTAAGAAGCTTCTTGATAATACTTGTCTAATCATGGCATTAGAGTGTTGTAAAAAGTGTTTAACACAGGAATACTTCTTCAAAATTCCGGGATATTCTATTATTTTCAGCTATGCTGAACAATTTTCAAAAAAATTTTTTTGAAAAAATTAGTTTCAAAAAATTTATAAACATTTTTATTGATACTTAATTGAATTGTAAAAACGAAAATTTTTCTCTTCATATAGTGGTAATGTGCTTGATTTTGACTTTAAAAGGCCGAGGGTTCGATTCCCTGATCAAAATAACTTTTTTTGCCTTTATTAAAACATTTTTTTTGAAAGTTTTTCAGTATAACTAAAAGTAATAGAATATTCCGGAATAAGTGTTCCCGTGTTAATTTGTTTATTGAGAAAAAAACATAGAACAATGTCAAAGTTATTAGGTGAGACGTAAAATTCTCTCAGACGATCTAAAAGTTAAATTTGATTTTTAATGGACCATTCCATTCGTAAAAAGTTGCCATCTTTGTTGATAATATAAAAATCGAGAAAAATGGAGCATTTTTCGTTTTTAAAGTAAAGTCTAAATGGTTATCGTTGTCGAGATAACTGCGTTTAAAGTTTTGTCTGCGTATTACAACGAAAACATGTAGATATATTTAATTGCCCTTATTCAACAACAAGTTGTTTATTGAAACGATTTATCAAACATTACAAATTCAAAATTTTTGACGACAACTTTTTCCGAGTGATCCGTTTAATTTACATTGTTATTTTGCTTGTGAAGATGTTGATAAATTATTCCATAATCTTTTATGAGTTCAATATATCCATAATCTTTACCGGCTTCTAGTATTGCTCTTAATTCTTCTCGCAGCTGTTCAAATGATGGTCTTTCGTTCGGATCATAAAACCAGCATGATGCCATTAAATTATATCTAAAAATTTTTTCAGATATGTACTAGTGGTAACAGGGTGTAATAGATGGATTCTCCGATTTGTAGCAGCATTCGATAAAATTCGTGCTAATCCACAAATGATTAACAACGCGATTGTTGCTTATCGTCACAAACTTGAACATTGCTTGTCAATCAACGGCCAACACATTGAAGTTTTTTATAGCTAATTTTGAAGACGTGAAGACTGAATTTTTGAAATCGGGGAACCCATCTGTTACACCCTGTAGGTCGGAATTGCGATTTTCGACATATAAATTTCGACCAAAAAATTTCGCGAAATCGGCGTTGAAATTTCAATCAACCGATCACTACATGTTGCTCCAAAAAGTCTCTCCTTCAAAAATCAATTCCCCTCAACAAATCAATTCGCCAAAAATTAGTTTTGAACTCATTGATATAAATCTTGAAGACATACATATTTTCTGGACAAAAAGAAGGCTTTTCTAATCGTTTCCCTTCGTTTAAAAAGTCGAGGAGATCATGTTGTTGTTCAATTTCTTTATAAGGAGTTTCACCAAAAGTAAAAATTTCGTACAGAAGTATTCCATATGACCAACTAAATGATAAGGACTTTTTTTGAATTTATTCCTACATATCAGAACTTGTAGAAAAAACTTGATATTTTATCGTTTCAATAGCTAACCATTTTATGGGGAATTTCTCTTTTGCAACATGAATATTTCCATTGTTAACGGTTTGACATAATCCAAAGTCACCAATTTTTATGACTAGTTCATCCGTTAGGAAAATGTTGCGTGCTGCGAGATCTCGATGCAGAAAACCCTTCGAGGTGAGATAGACCTAAAGTTTTAAAGGGGGAGTCAACTTTGCAGCAGCACTTAGAAGATCATTTCTAGCAGAGTTTTTATCATAACTTTTGATAGATAAATCCGGCTGACTTAGTTTTGGTGTCATTTTGAAGCTTAGATTCAGAGCTTCAAAATGGCACCAAAACCAAGTCAAACAGATTTACCTCTCAAAAGTTATGATAAAAACTCTGCTAGAAATGGTCTTCCGAGTGCTGCTGCAAAGTTGACTCCCCCTTTAAGAGACACTTTCTTAACAACTCGAAGGTCCCAGGGACTAGTTAAACGGTTCGAGGGAACTCCAATTTGAATTAATTTATCGACATTAACGAATGGGAAAGAATCCGGACGACAAAAAATTTAAAACCTTGTCCGAAGCCCAAAACCATATTTTACGTTGATTTTTGAATTTCTAACCAGTCTAAAACACCCTCGATAATTTTTTCGGCCAAAATTTTTATCTAGTCGATGTATTTCATTGTGAAGGACATTTCTAGCGTGTTTTTGAAAAAATCTGAGAAAAATTGTTTGACCCCTCCTTTTAGTCTCCACGTGTCAAAATAGCCAAAAAGTTGAAATTTCTCAGATTTTTTCGAAACCACGCTAGAAATGTTCTCCGTGATGAAATACACAGGCCTCAGCCCTTGACCGGATCGGGACTGTCCTTAGCTGCTATTTTCCACCACTAATTCCAATAAAAAATATACCATTCCATCACAAATTTGCCACGCAAATGAAATCAATAGCTTTTTTATCGAGTAACTAGACATCTCTAACCCGCTTCCCTAAACAAAACATTTTATTCAAATTGGCTAACACTTACACTAGTAAGGTTATTCCTATTGTGTTGAAGATAATTTAATAAATCTTTATTCGAACAATATTCCATGATAAGCATAAAACTCCCATTGGATTTAACATACCCTATTAAGCCAAGAATATGAGGATGATGTTGCAAATTTTTCATAATTTCCATTTCACAAATTAACGAATCTCTAAAGTTCAGTAAATTTTTTGAAAAAAAACGATATTTCACTTGTAATTCGCTTTGGCAACTTTGATAGCTACATCTTGAGGCATAGTATGAAAACGCCGAACCAGGATAGAAATTTGAGTACCAAAAAATCGTTTAAATTCCCTATTTGAAGAATCCAAGCTTCCTTTATAAACTATTGCAAATTCGCCACAACCCAAGACCAGTTTGGGATGTAATTTTAAATCTTTTTCAAGAATTTCTCCCGGATTTGTTTTGAAATTTTGACAATTTCTTCCAATTTTGTGGAAATTAGAATAAAGAATTCTATTATAAAAACTGAAATTTCACTATTGATTAATTTAAGAGGGGTGTCCAAAGTAGGGTCGAGTAGAAAATTTAAAAAATTTTTTTACCAAGTGATCCTTTAGGAGTAATTTTATGCGAGAAATCGATTGCGTGCATTTCTGAACCTTGAAAACGCTTCCTTGACCGTGATTCAGGGAAGGAATCGGTGTATCGGTGTAGCGAAAATCAACGTAAATATATTGCTTTAAAACACCGATTCCTTCCTTGAATCAGGGTCAAGGAAGCGTTTTCACGGTTCGGGAGTGTGCACAATCGATTCCTCGCATAAATTTACCCCCAGAAAGTCATTTTCAGACAGAAAATCTAAAAATTTTTGATTTTCGCTTTAATCACACACTTTGATTCCCTGATTCAGGGTCAAGAAAGCGTTTTCCAGCGTTGGAAATGCGCTCAATCGATTCTCCGCATAAAATTAGTTCTAATAGGGTTATTTTGGAAAAAATTTTGGGTCAAAAAAACATGAAAAAATTGCCCAAATTCCAGTTTTTTGAATACACTCTGTAAAAGAATTTGTGTTTGCTTTTTTAAAATATAAATGTAAGGATTTTAGCAAAATAATCCGCTAATATGATTATTCGTCAAAAATGAGAAGAGTGTCCAATTTTTTCATAAAAAAGACAAGATTGGCATCATTCAGGTAATCATCGTAGTAGGACTATTCTTACTACCTAAAAATTTACCTCATTTTAGTCATTTTGATTTTATATTTTCGAGTAATTCGAAGGATAATCGTTATTGACAGTGCGGATAAAATCAACACTGCTATTATACAAATAACAATAGTTTGTATATCCCATGAAGCTAAGAATGAAAAAATATAGATTTAAACTAAACATCCTTACTTTCATTTTCAGGAGTTGATGTTGTTTTCGGAGACTCGGTGGGTATAGGTTTAATAACTACTTCATTATTATCTTTATTAAATGATAAAATATGTATGGGGCTTTTTTTACAAATAGCAATAATTGGTCTTGGGGCCTAAAAAATTATAATTGATGACCTTTAGGATTTGTGTTCAATTTGTAAAAATTTTTTGTGGGGTGGTCGAATTACTCTTTTACTTCTTGACTATGACACTGACCTCTTTTTTTAATAATTTGTCTTCCTTTTAATTACCTCATTTTCCATCAATCCTGTTTCAGAACAAGAAAAATTAAACCAGGTATTAATAGTCCATTTGGATTCTTTTATCGCTACTCCACAAAAATTTGCTTTGATGTTTTCATTATTTGGATTAAGAATATGTGAACTCTTATACTCAAAATCGGTGCCATCTAGCCATTCCCATTTCGATTTCTGATCATTAAAAGTCAACCCAATTAATGTGTAATAGCTAGAGTTAAATTTTGGATCAGTATCACTTGTATAAATGGTGGATACTAAATAGTAAATAAATAAATAAGTTAAAAGCATATGAAAAATGATATATTCAGAAAGATCATGAAAAATGAAGCATTTTTTGTTTTACGTCATGTTCTGAATCGTTGTAGATTTCGAGATAATTGCTTTTGAAATTTTGAATTTGTTACAAGCTCTTCGTTGTAATACATAAACTTTTTTGAATTTTTAATCGATTTTTTAAATTTTCATAAAACGAACATTATAGCAGTTTTTATAGCTAAATGAGACGAACAAAATGACACCAAAATTATCCAATTTGAACATTGTTTTGGGTTATTGAAACGAAAACAAGAATCAGAATTTTCGTTTCAATAACCCACATCATCACTTCATCACCTACTAACTTTCCCCATAAAAAAATGTGAAAACAATTGCGTACTTTCATCAATAAGCTCGTTTTCGATATCTGAATGAACTGAAGCTAAATTAGCACCATATTCTGAACATAAAGAAGATTTTTTCGTTAAATCAAATGAATTTGGAACAGTGATAGGCTAAATTCTTTTTCTTTTTTTGCTGGAATACGGCATTTTAGGCTCTGTATAGCGATGGTTCGAACCCAAGGGTTAAGGAATATTTTACTTTGCAAAAATTTTATGCGATGTTTACTTTGTGCAAAAAAATATGGACTCAAGCGTAATTCGAACCCGGAACCTTGTGGAGACGAAGCCGCTGCTTTGTCACTGCACCACCAAGGCTTGTTGATGAAGAAATGTCTTTTCAAACTGTACTAGTTTAAAAAGTGCAAAAATTCAAGGGCATATAACTGTATTATGGAAACATCTATTTTTTAGATCGATCTCAATTTTTTATATTTTTTTAAATAGTTTAAAATGCAAGCTTTTGGCAAAAATATTTCAAAAATAATGGATTCCAAAAAATTGGCTTCTGGCAAACCAAAACATAAGGAGCTTTTCCCTTATATTTTTCCAGCTTTCGGTCTGAATGGGGGAAGAATCCTCCGGTTTTCACCGGAGGGTTTCTAGCTATGCCACGATTTACCATATAACAAAATTTTGTTTGACTAGAATATTTCCATTGTTTATGTGCATCTGATTCGAAACTATTATTTACGCATTCAATATAATTTATATATCCATTACATATAAAATAATTCGAAGTCGCACAATCTTCTACAATAACTCCGTCTTTTTTTGAATAAGATAAACATTTTTCTCGTTGATGTAAGTATGGTGCTAAAAAATGGTAAATAAAAAGCAAAATCAGCGCAAAAACTGTTTGTGGAGGAAGTCGAGTGGGAAATGCGCGAAATTGTTGAAATTGTGGGGGGAGTTGTATAAAAGTGTTTCGTAGAAGAATACGAAAAATAAAAATATACCACTACAATCTCTCTTTGGATCTTGTGTTAGTTCAGCAATCCAAAGCCTTGTAGCATTGGGCACTAGCGAATTAAGCTCATCTAAATATTTGAAGTAAAAAATTATGAGACATGAAATTTGTTTAACCTAAGAAAAAATCGGCTTCGTCATAACTTGCCATAGACATAATTGAAAGCATAGTGCATAGCTCTTTATTTCTTGTTATCAATCCATTATCAGCCTCACAAGTACGTTTCGCTTTAAAATGACTTGCTTGATACGTATAAATTTTGTAGCAAGTACTATTATCCTTTTTAGATAAAGAATATCCTGGATGCCAAGGCGGGCAAGAAAAACAAACACATACAAAAATATTAAAACATAGGAATAAAAAATAATAAATATTTGGTCCCATTGGATATCTCGAATTTTTTTGGCGATTTCTTAAAATCGGGTCATTTCACTAGGACACCTGTATTTTTAACAAAAAGTGAATTAAGAAATATTATCACTGTTAAATATAAGTCAACAAATTTTGTCGAATTTTTCTAAAATGATTAGTGATTGACTTTAAAAGAGTTATAAGTAAAGATTGTTTACTCATATTTTAAGTGACGGGTTAGGCGCCTACATGATATTTTTACATATTTTATCAGCAAAAAGGTTGTGCAGGGTGTTCAAGCATGAGTTCCCCGATAAGAAAATTCGATTTCCCATCGAGAAAAAAGAGTCTTTTAAAAGTTGCTAGACACGTAAAGATATTTTTTCTAAAAATATTTTCATGATTTTTGAATAAGTCTTTGTATTAAAGCGAAAACCTGGAATTTTCAAAAAATAACAACGCCATCTTGTAAAGCTCATGGAAAAACGATAGTACCCCAAAAATCTCGGAAATCCGAGAATATATTTTTGAGAAAATGAATTTTTGGAGTACAACCGTTTTTCGACGCGCTCTACAAGTTGGCGTTGTTATTTTTTGAAAATTTCATAAGAAAAAAATTTCAGGTTTTCGCTTTAATACACAGGCTTATTCAAAGATTATGAAAATATTTTTAGAAAAAATATCTTTACGTAACTAGCAACTTACAAAAGACCGTATCCAAAAATCTTTTTTCTTCAGTGAGAAATCAAATTTTCTTATTGGGGAACTCATGCTTGAACACCCTGTACTTATCAAATTTAAAAAATTTTATTACTAAAAGTAAATATTTTTGCATATACATTGCTCATATTTACAAATCAAAGTTAAACAAATTAAAGTTTATATTCATACTACGCTGATAAATTTGATATACTCATTGAATAAACCCATGACACCTTTGGACAAACTGCTTGAAATCCCTGTTTGCTCTTAATTTTCAGTCAAAATCCAAAATAAATTTTCCAAAAGTTTTAGTGGAAAATAAAAATGCCATCGTGTTCCCCGCATAAAAATGTGACTTTGCACAAATGTTCATAAATTTTGACAACAAAATAAAAAAAGTCTTTTGAGTGCGTGACTGAACCCGCAACCTATGAGTGAAGACCCAGCACGTTAGCCAATCGGCCATGAGTCAAACTCCTAAAACTCCATGATATGGTACTCGTTTTGAAGCGCTCGGTGAGCTGAGTCGATTGGCGAAATTTTTCTAAATTTTGGGCACTAGGAGTTTCCTTACGCTTACGGAAATGCCCTTACGGAATTTGCCTACGGAAATGCCCTTACGGAGTTTCCTTACGGAATTTCTGGAAATGCCCTTACGGAAATTCCTTTAAGGAAACTCCTTAAGGGCATTTCCGTAAGCAAATTCCGTAAGGACATTTCCGTAAGCGTAAGGAAACTCCTAGTGCCAAATTTTGACCCTTGCTGTAACTTTTTTCTCATTAGTGTGCCATGAAGAATTAGTCCATGAGAAATTTCTTTTTAAAAAAATTTAAAACAAGGTATTTTGGTTTGGATATTAATTGTTTAAAGTTTCTTTCAAAAGAATTTGACAAACAATAAGAATGACTTTTAGAATTTTATGTGTAAAAGTAAAAATTTCTTATTTTTTCAAATTTAATTTTTTAACATGACCCCTCAAAAAATCGAAATTGAAGACTTTTCACCGTTTGTTTTAAACTATTTTTGACAGTTTCAATTTCTCACGTAAGACACAAGCCAACAACAAATCAGCATGATGAACCCGACGGCGCCAACTGGTATCCGCATTTTTTCTCTAGGTTAGGTCTATTTTTAGCACCTATCCATCATCGAAATTTGACTTCAAGAAAGAAAGAAAGTTCCAAGGAAGTCAGTATTTTTCAAAAGCCAAACAAACAATTATCTAAAAATAAACCCAGAGATTCTAGGTTGTGCTTCTGGCGGCGGAACGATTTGAAGCTCAATTTTGATAACGTATGGTTGAAAAAAACTGGTTTGTACACGTAATTTCCGGTTGGGTGAACTTTAAAGGTGTTTGGAAAATTTTTGATGATCCAAAACAAAATTTGGGAGCTGGTTTTTCGGTTTAATCAAGGATTTCAACAAAATTTTCGCATCTGCGGGCGCAAAAAAACATAAATGGAGATTAAGGTGATTTTTAACATGTAAAATCCTGAAGTTTCAAGGGATCCCCGGGTCTTATACTACAAGGCACTGACCTTTTATTTCTATCAAAAGTGCAATGGATTTCCGCAAGTTTTCGCAATCGGTCTCAAAATTTTTATTTCCGCCCAACACGCAATGGATTTCTACAGGTCTTCACGATCGGTCTTGTGTAGTAAACGTTATCACGTCTCTAAATTCTCATGACGCTGAACTCAAAGGTCTAAAATTAGGAAATAAATGCGGGTGCAAACCCGATAAAAATATAAAAACTGAAACTTTCTTTATTCAATTTATACCACAAAACAACCACAATATTGCACCAAAATAAAACAGCAATAAAAAATGGCAGAAAATTGTCTTTGCTGAATTTACGCTTTTCTGACAATTTTCTGAACACAAAAACGTATTTAACAATCGCCAAAAAAAGAATCGAATTTTTACACCCTTCCAATCTACAGCGCCCCACGAAAAACCTTTTTTAATAGTATGAAAGGAAAAAGGTATAGTTTGAATGTGATAAAAAGGGTTTTAGTTGTAATAAACAAACAAATTCAAAACTATAACTAGATTATTGATCTTGTTGTGGCGCATTCTTTACAAACAAATCGAAAAAATCGTCTTGATCCCAGCCCCACGGTGAGGGGGCTGGGATCATGTAGTGAGGGGGAGCAATCCGAACAATTGTTCTCTGTTGTCGAAAAAATTTTTCCTAATGGCCCCGCTTAAAAGAGGGTCACAAGTACCAGAACAACATACAAATGGCCATTTGTCATCTGAAATTCACTGATTTGTTTTGATTGACTTCGGTTCAGAGTAATCGAGAGAAAGGCTCCCAAGACACAAATTCATAAGGATCCCCCCTTATGACTTTTCCCTAAAATTTCAAAAATCCTAAAGGTCCCCTATTATAATGTTTCACAAATAATGTCTAAAATTTTCCATTTTTTCACCAAAAATCATAATTTTCTGAGCATTTCAGCTAAAAAACAACAACTGTTTTCGAAAAAATTTCGCGCCTGCAGCACTTGTTTTTTGCTTAAACATTTTTTCCATTTTGATTTTTCACTAAAAAATAACAAAATTTTCTATTTTTTCACCAAAAATTTGTCATTTTCTCCAACAAAACTTGTAATTTTCTGAGTATTTTCAGATTAAAAACAAGCACTTCTCAAAAAATTTTCTCCTGTGGCGCTTTTTTCTTTTATATAATGTTTTTCAAAAAAGATAAATTTTTTGCAAAACATTGAAAAAATCTGCTTTGGTCTTTCATGGTTCGATTCTCCCAAGAAACTAAAAAACTATCTCTTTTATATACGTAAGCAAACAATTTCTAATGGTTTATAGCCCTTATCAAGCGGCAAAGAAGTCTTCATGGTTTGTCGAATTTTTATTGATTTTTTTGATTGCTATGTTCAACACAGCTGAAATTGTTCTTTCATTTTTTAACTTCTAAAAATTCGAGCTGATTTCTGAAAAATTGTATTTGTTAGAAATTTAAAAAAGAATCAATATGAGATGGACAACGAAAGTAAAGCCACTATCTATTGTCGTACTTTAATAACGGTACGGTTTTTTAAATTTTACCAGGGGTAAGGGGCCATCCAGATATTAGTTTGGAGGTGGAGGAAGGGAGGTAGCACTCTCCATAAAAAGTTGATAACGAGGAGGGGGAGGGGGTCTAAAAATCCGAAAAAATTGATAACTTAATATCTGGACAGCTCCTAAGACAAATCTTTCATGACCCAATACTCAATCGCAAATTACGAAACTACACGAAAAATCGAAATTTTACGTGTACGTGTAGTATACATTTGCGCCCTACCAATCGTGTACACGTTTAATTTATCAAACCCGAACGTGTAGTAATAGTCATTTCAAGTATGTACTACACGTACACGTTTGATGGGGCGTGTACGTGTAGTACATGTACACGAATGACAAAATTTTAATGTGTACTTGTACTACACGTACACGTTAAAAATGTGCTATTCGTGTACGTGTAATACACATACACAAAAACCTTACACGTTTATATCCCAGATCTCGGCCTCCCCCCCCCCCCCCACAGTGATCCAAATTCTAGGCCCATATGACCGAACTCCTGTGTCCGAGGCTCCACCCCGAGGAGCCGGGTCTCTGAAAAAAGCAAGTTATTTGGGCCCACCATATAATTTTTAATTTTTTTATAGTTTATCGCTACCCTGCATCTGGCCTTATCACCCTTACTACACTTATCTTATGGTTATGCACCTGTGATATTTGCCTGTTTTACGACAATTCTTTTGCCACATTTTTTGTTAGCTTTTCGTGCTAGACAACTAGAAAAGAAAGTTGATCTTGCGATAAACAGTAGAATTTTAAACTGTCTAACCAGGGATCGATATATTACATGGAATGAAGTGGTCAGTTTTTTGCTAACTGAATGTCCTGATTTAATTTTGAATTTTTTTATAGCATTTTTCATTTGATGTTATATTAGCTAGTATAAATATCTTTGCATGCTATACCAATTTAGCCATTCGTGCTAGAGAAGGTGGACTCTGGGTTTATTATTTAGTTCCAACAGTTAGTTTTTAGTTTAACACACAAAATGCCTTCTTTTTGACTTTATTTTGCCCCCATTTCTAAAAATGCATTTGGTCACCCTACTTTTAAGTTTTTTAACTTTTAGGGGCTCTCGTTTTTGGTATTTGTATTATTCACGTTGGATGCTTGTTTTACATTTCAAAGTATAAAACGGAAGCCTAGGCCTAGAATTAACCATAAACCGAGAAGGAAGCTGGATAGATTTATGAATTTTCTAGCTGAACGGTTAATCGTGGTGCAATTTCCTATTTTGGTAAGATGGTATTCTTCATTGTAGAGGCAGTAGTACGAACCCCAGAAGGGAGGTACATTGTTGGGTGGCCTTGGAAGAATCTAAAGGCCCACACTATTGAGTACTTCTCAAAAGGACCCCCACCCATGCAAAAAAGAAACCCACTCCCACAAAGGTGTAGCTAGATATTGGGAGAAGGGGTATCTAATTCCAATGAACCCCTAATTACGCATATGCCCCAAATTTTCTACTTTTTCAGATTCTGACAATCGCCTGGCATTATTTGAGCGTCGACCAACAAGATTACGATACCGTTGGTATGGGAATCGTTGCCGCCAATTTTATCCAATACCCTCTAATTTTTATGATCACCGTCTTTTTTCATGCAAGAATTGTTCGTTGGTTCCAATCTTATTTAGGAAAAATTGGGCTTCATGTTTATGGCATTGTAAGCTAATCCCCAAAAAATTTATTTCCAAAATATTTTAGCAGTACACAATTTTATTGATTATTGCTGGTTTGGGTTTATCCAGTTTTGTGCTCAATACGGAACTTAACATAGAATTTCATGGGGATTATAATGGATACTTTTATTTGGTACGTTAAATACAGGGTGGTCTTAAAGTTCTGTCCCAACATTTTATACCGACTTAACACAACAAAAAAATGTTCACTTTCGATAAAATAGTGGGTGCTGTCCACCTTTAGGGGCCCTAACGACCATGGTTTGGGGGTCGTAAAATTTTTTGTCTCAGAATTTTGTAACAGTTCTTAGTCCCCCGTTAAAAGAAAAACCACATTTGTTGATACAAATTTGTGTTATTATTTCCGTTTGACCCCATTTTGAGAGCTCGAGCTATAAATTAACCGGTCAAAAATAAATTGATTACTGGAAATACGCGTTGTCAACATGTTTTTCCGAAAAATTTGACGATTTTTTAGATCACGCCTTATTTAACCTCTTTGGTCTCTATCACCCAAGCTTTTGCCCTAGCTGGGCACGAAGCATGGAAAGATTTTAATGCAACATATCAAAATAATAATGCTCCAATCGAATGCAATGCAGTTGAAGTGCAGATGAATTATCCACCCCAAGATCAAACTAATCAAAATCAAACTCCTGAAATTTTTAGTACTGATGGGCATGGACAAACAGTAAATGGATCACAAGAATATGTAGCAAATGATTTTCAAAATATAACATTAGGATCTTAAAGGACCAGTCTGGTCGGAAAAAACTCTATGTAAAAAGTATATATTCGAAAAATTCATGAAAAATGGAGCACTTTTTGTTTTTACGGCATGTTCTGAATCGTTGTAGTTTTCGAGATAATTGAATTTGTGGACAAGCTCTTCGTTGTAATACACAAACTTTTTTGAATTTGCTGCAGAAAAATCGATTTTTTAAATGTTTATGAAATGAACATTGTAGCACTTTTTTATAGCTAAATGAGACGAACAAAATGACACCAAAATTATCCAATTTGAACATTGTTTTGGGTTATTGAAACGAAAACATGAATCAGGTTTTTGTTATTACATGTTTTTTATGTTATTATTTGTTGAAAAAATGATCTCAAGTTGTTTTATGTATATAAATAAAATGTATTGTTCATCAAATAAGCAACGAATAAATTCTTGCTTATAGTTTTTTGAGATGTGTTTTATTTTTTTTCAAGCTGTTAAAAACCGCACGTATGTTCCACGGCTGTAAAAATGGAAAAAAAATTTCGTTTGCATTTTTGTATTCTGGGAGTTTTCGATATGTGGAACTCGAATTTTGAGGTCTAGTTCATCCACTAAAGAATCTTTTTAGTAAAAAATTTCCATTTTTTGTCATTTTTCGATTGTGGTTTTGGGCTATCGGTTTTGGGTTAATCGGTTTCTTTTTTGACTTTATCGCTTTTAACCAATCGGTTTCAGTTTTGGCTGTTCGGTTTTCAAATGTTGTGTTTAAACTTTTTTTACATTTCAGAAACTCTACCCGGATGAGTCATTTTTGAAAAAATTCGACACGACAGTCTTAAATCATAAGCACCTTATTTATTGAAAAACCCAATATTTTATTTGTAAGTGTCAATAGAACTCGTATAATTTGATCTTATCGATTGCTTTGTTCATGCCTGGGCAATATTGAGGTCTCATGAGTAGTGATGTGCAATTTACGTAAATTGACGTAAAAGCATTTAAATTTACGTACTTTTACCATAAATTTACGTAAAACATGTTTTTAAAATAGTTTTTAGGAATTTTTTAGACGAAAAAATTTAGAAATGTTTCATACGAAATGAGCATAGCATGGATTCAGATAGTGCTATATTTTGCAGATCTTTTACCACGGTAATATTCAGGATTGTTATAAATATTGAAAAGAATCTTTTTTATCTTTAGTTCATAGCAACTTTTCATGTTTGTTTATCGCCCGTACTCCATTTATCCTATGAAAATGCTCCTGTGATTTTTGCATGTTTTATGTCGATTATTGTCCCTCGTCTTTTATTAACAATCCGGGTTCGAAAACTAATTAAAAAAGAAAATTTACAAGTGAATAATAGAATATTGAAATTTCTGACCAGAAACAGATCTATCACATGGAATGACATTGTAAGCTTAATTATAGGAATACCTAGGCTCGTTTTCTGAAAGGTTAATGGAGGGTGGTCTACCATTGGTGCGGATGGTAGGAAGTGGAGTGGGGGGGGGGGGGGTCCGCAGTATCCGTGAATCATCGAAATCTTAACAATACAAAAATATCCCTAAAAAATTTTTTCGAAATTTCGACCCGCCGCTCAAAAACACTTTTAGCAATTTTCCACGGACATTTTCTTGGCTAGTATAAATCTGTTTGCAGTTTACGCAAATATTGCCGTCCGCGTAAGAACTGGTGACAGCTACATTTATTATTTAATGCCATCGGTAAATTTAATTTTATTTATATAACTTTTTATTGATTTATAAAATTTGCATATTTTAGAGCCTATCATTTTTACTATTTTTATCCTTTTTGATGGATGCATCATTTGTTTTCCACAGCATGAAATACACTTCTAGGCCTAGTACAACAAATGAAGAAAAGAATTTGGTGAAGGCAGAAAATTCAGATGGTCAAGTCACAATTAGTACAGTTGGGGAAAATTCGGATGAAAGTAAGGATAGAGTTGGAGACATGCGAGAAAAATGAGACCCCAATTTCATAGGGTGGTGATAACTGGAATCTAGCTGACGGCCACCTCCTAGTAGCATAACAATCCCTCTCAAAAAATTCGTCAAAAAGTGAAAAGTCGCCAAAATCGAAAGATTTGCTATTTTTTCACCAAAATTTTATTTTTTTATTTGAGCTTGCTTTGTTAATTCAGTACCGAAGCCAAGAATGTCATCTGAATACAGCGCCCGAGACCAAATTTACGAATCACATACCACGACTACTGAAATTAAGAGCAAGCAAAAACTCGGCCACCGACGTATTGATAAACAAGGAGAAGTCAGTTATAAACGCGTGCCCACTGATGCTCTTATGGGATCCATTCAACTGGGAATAGCCAATTCCATAGGCGCCTTAGCAAACACACCCGATCGTGACATCTTGTTGAAGGATTTTGAAGTGATAGAGAACGTGGCATTCCCATCGTTTGGGTCTAACACAACACAATCCCATGGCTATAGTGATTTCCATTTCAAAACATACGCACCGAATGCCTTTCGATATTTTCGAAGAATTTTCAAGATTGAGCGAGCTGACTTCTTGAACTCTATACAGTATGTTGCAAAATTATACGAACACCCTAAAAATCACGAGTTTACATGGTTCTGAAAAGAGATGCGACCTAAAACCTATTCCATTTTATTCAGCATGGCCGAAAACCCTATTCTACCAAGA
>JAQGBS010001483.1:0-15596 GCA_034698545.1 Acrobeloides obliquus
GAAAATAGCGATTTAGCGATCGAAGTTCTCCGGAAATTCTCGCCCGCATAATTTTCTTGGAAACTAAAAACGAAAAATAGCAATGAAAATTGTAAACTTAAGAAATCGACAAAAAAAGTATTTTGAAAAATACAGTAAAATTGATAAAGGCTAATAAATTTTTGAACTTATCAAAGATTAGAAAGGAAGGCAATAAATTCTCATAGATATTTTTGTAAGGGCTTAGGTTAGTGGCGTATGTAAAAGGGCTGGCTACGAGGCACTTCCCCAGAAAAGGCTGATTTTTCCCAAAAACATAAGGGAGGATCTTTATGTGTAGGGATTTTTTTAAATTTTGGCCCACTGGGGGTGGCACCTGCCACCCCTTGACTATGCCACTGGTTTAGATTTAGGCTTACAAAGAATAGTTCCGAACATAGATAAATAGGGGAGGGGGGATCGTAAACCTCCTCGCGCGGCGCGGGGGGTCTAAAGGAAATTTTTGCCTTTCGGCGCCCCCCCCCCACCATTTTTCGGGACCCTCGCGGCGCAAGCTTACAATGAATGACCGCAAATCAAGGAAACAGAAAATGTTTGAGTCAGATGAAAATATTAATTTTTATCAAATTTAAAAAATCATCCACATCTAACAAGAAAATAATTAAAACCGCTCATCGTAGCGTTCATACTTATGGAAATAAAAGAATCTTTCATGACTGATAAATCCGAGGAATCTCCTGTCGGTTAAAAAGTCAATCTTAAAGTCTCACATAATCGGCTATACAACGCATTTGTATAGCATCACTTGTAGTCAAAAAAGAAGCTCAAAAAAGGACCAACATTAAACTTCTTTTTTATACTCATAAATCCGTTATATTTTTTGTGGATTCGAGTCTGAAAGACAAATTATCAACCACGGGAGGTCTTTTCTCTAGTTTTTATTGGCCTCCAATCGGTAAAACGTGGTTTGCTTTTTGGAGAGAAATCTATTGGAAGGTGGATAATTTTTTTAAAGCTTTAATTTGTTTATTTTTTTAAAAATTTGTCAAGAATTGTTAGCCGCTTAGGAAACCCCACAGGCAACCGATTTTCCGGCGAAAATTCGAATTTTAAATTTCACTTCTATACACTCACTTTCTTCCCTGAATCAGAGTCAGTAAAGCTTTTTCACGCTTTTGAGGGGAAGGAAAAGGAAATAAGAAAGAATTTTTAGAAAAGCCGGAAAATCGAGCTTTCTTATCCAAAATTGACACTAACCACAAGAGACAGCGCTAGGTCCAAATTATGAGGAGAATCGTGAGTCCACTTTTGAAATTTTTGGTAAAAAAATAATTGCATTTTTATTCAAAAAATCGCATTTTTGATTGAAATTTTGTCGATTTTTGATGAAAAATGACATTAGTGAAAAATTGAAAAAAATGTAAATTTTTGTTGATTAAATTCTAATTTTTAATGAAAAATCAAATTTTGGGCAAAAATATAAAGGTCTCAGAAAGCGTGAAAAAGCACTTCGTTTGGTATGACAAAATACACGTTTTATTGCGAATTATAGGTGTGACAAAAGATCGTAAATTTTGTAAATAAAGTGTTCCTCCCCCTCTCAACCCCACGAAACCTTAACCCCGTAAGCCATTAACTCGTGAGATCTTAACCCCGCACTTGCGAATCCCCCTTCTGGCGGAGCGGGGCATAAGAAATCGCACCAAAAATGGCAATGCAAATATCAAAGAGCGATTACAATACAGTTTAAGATACGATATCTCGAAAATTCGGGCACTAGGCTTTTCGTTACCGGCCTTTCATTACCAAACCAGTCATTACCGGCCTTTTATTACCGGACCATTCCTTACTGTCCATTCATTACCGGCCTTTCCTTACCGGCCATTCATTACCGGCATTTTTTTATCGAACAGGGTGCAAAAAAAGGTGGCACCACCCCGGATGATTCCATCCATCTAATTTTTTTGACTATATTGCACCTAGTTTTTTTCAAAAATTCAAATTTTTTTGGTTTGGTAAGGAAAGGCCGGTAATGAATGGTCCAGTAAGGGAAGACCAGTAATGAAGGGCTGGTAAGGAAAGACCGTAACGGTAAAGAAAGGCCTAGTGCCAAAGTTCGAACCTAAGTGGCCGTAGTGTTAAACGTTCGAGTGCCATCCAAGTTGAGTTTATTTAGTGAGATTAACGGATGGGAAAGTTTTTAAAAGCCATTTCAAGTCAATCCGAGGAATCTCTTCAGAGAAAACCTTGCCCAAAGCTCAATACCATCGATTTTATGTTGATTTTTTGAATTTTCTAACTTGTCTAAAATATCCTAGATAATTTTTTAGGCCAAAATTTCTATCTGGCTAATGTATTCCAATATGGAACACATTTCTAGCATAGTTTTGAAAAAATCCGAAAAAATTTTTTCGACCCCACCCACTACGGCCATCATGTAAAAAGGCTAAAAAAATCGAAGTTTTTCGGATTTTTTCGAAGCTATGCTAGAAATGTTTTCCATATTGAATACATCGGCCAGATTGAAATTTTGGCCGAAAAAAATTATCTAGGGTATTTTAAACAAGTTAGAAAATTCAAAAAATCAGCGTAAAATCGATGATATTGAGCTTCGGGCAAGGTTTTCTCTGAAGACTTGAAATGGCTTTTAAAAACTTTCCCATGCGTTAATCTCACTAAATAAGTTCAACTTGGATGGCACTCGAACCGTTTAATACTACGTTCAAATTTTCGAGATATCGTCTCTTAACTTTTTATCAACGTGGGGGAAGTAGAAGTTGCCGAAAAATAAAATTATTTTATAAAATTGAAAATCGTGTCCCTTTTCACACCTTTTTTGTCATCTATACTTTTTCTAAGTTTTTACTTTTCTAATACACTTTTTCTCAAATATTTTTTCTAAGTTTTTTTTAAGTGTAACTTTGCCTGATTTTCAATAAAATCCGTTTATTGACACGAAAAATTTAAATCAACTTACAAAAACTTAGAAAAAGTATATTAGAAAAAGTATGTTAGAAAAAGTTTTTTTAGAAAAAGTGACTTAAAAAAAAACTTGGAAAAAGTATAGATGCCACTTGAGGTGTGACAAAAGACTGCAAAAAACTAATGTGACAAAAGACTGAAAAAAAAGGTGCGACAAGTGATGGAGTGACAAATGAATGTCCGTCGCTTCGAAAATTGTTGCAAACAATTCCTCGCCTAGAAAAGCCTATAGACAACCGGTTTTCTGGAGAAAATTCGAATTTTAGTTCATTTTTGCTTCAATACACCTTTCCCTGAATCAGGGCCAAGGAAGCATTTTCGTGGCACATAAATGCCGAAATCAATTTGCTTCATAGAAAACTGTCATTTTTAATAAAGTTATACATAAACCCACTTTTGTCTCCGAATATGATTTAGCCATAAAAGTTGTTTCAGCATCGCAGCTTGTCCTCGAACACCTCGTTGTTCATCCCTGCTCGGTGTGTCTGTTTTTGACATATTCATGTTATTAATATTGTTCGTATCTTTATACATTGCAGCAATAACTTATTAAATACTAGAAAATACTGAATATTTTCAAACAACTTTCATAGAAGTTGTCATATCCCAAAAAATTTTGAGCAGCTAAAAATGAAAGAAAGGCAAACTCTAGGAAATGGAAATGTGGGATATCGTCGTCTGCATTCGTCTGTGTTCTTCTAAAAAGCATTATTTATTCAATTATACGAATGACGAATATTTAAATAATAATAAAGGGCAAGAGATTAGATGGATGTGGAGAAAACTTTAAGTAAATAAGAAAAATACAGGAAGTAAAGTTTCTTAGATAATAACACGGAAGTACAGGGTAATTCACGAGATTCTTTACATCAGACTTTTATCGATATCTTATGACTAGATATTGATAAAAGTCTGATGTAAAGAATCCCGTGGATTACCCTTTTTTTGCACGGCATTTTCATGCCATGTCAATGTGATCAATCAATTCCCCACATAGAAAACCTCATAGACAATCGGTTCTCCGGAGAAAATTTGACCTTTAGTTCACTTTCGCTTCAATACAAGCAACTCTTCCCTGAATCAGGGACAGGAAAGCATTTTCAACAGGAGCCCTGCATTTTCAAAAACGAATTTTTGCTCCGGAAAATTTATTAACTCAAAAATAACATCACCATCGTGATCGGTATAGTCAAAAACCTTTAAACGACACCCATAATGCCAGTGAAAAATCAAACGTTGAAAATTCCCTGAATCAGGGTAGTTTTCTTGTCAATACACGAAATTTCAAATATTTGAATTTATATGCTTAATGGGTATCGTTTAGAGATTTCGCGACAAATGATGCACATTTTTACTTGTTAAATTTTCAAAAATTATTTATTTTAGTTATACAAATTTAAAAAAACAGACTCAAAAATATCATATAACCATTCCTCTTATTGTTTCGTGTGTCAACTAAATTTCAAAAGCAAGACATAATACTCTCTATTTTTCCTAGACACCAACAAACATCAAGAGCAAACAAAAATGTCGCCTTTAAGAAGATACACCGTATTGCCGGAAAATCGAGCTTTCTTATCCAAAATTGACACTAACCACAAGGGACAGCGCTAGGTCCAAATTATGAGGGGGGTCGTGAGTCCACTTTTGAAATTTTTGGTAAAAAATAATTGCATTTTTATTCAAAAAATCGCATTTTTGGTTGAAATTTTGTCGTTTTTTGATGAAAAATGACATTAGTGAGAAATTGAAAAAAATGTAAATTTTTGTTGATTAAATTCTAATTTTTAATGAAAAATTAAATTTTGGGCAAAAATATAAAGGAAACGATTAGGTAAATTTATTCATTTCTCTGATCTCCGGGGGTATCCACGGACCCCCGTAGCACCGAATTAAAAGTGTGCAAGGGCTAGGACCTGCATGGCTTAGGTCGGCCTGGTCTGATCATTTTTTGACGACCCGAAACAAGCTAATCCAGCCTAAAAAATAAGAATGAGGGGGTCAAGGGAGGGGGTACTCCACGTCGTGACAAAGTGTGACCAAAAATAGGGTCCAGTGAAAAACATGAAAAAAGGAGTCAACTAAGTGTTAATAAAATATTTACAACAAATTTTGAAAAATGGACACTGCCAAACTTTTTTCGATTTTGCCACAAAGAAAAAAAATTTCATAAGAGTCCCCTTATGATTTTTAATTTTCGAAAAATTTTTTTCAAAAATATCAATTTTTACAATTTTTCCTATTTTTTAACATTTTTTATCAATTTTTTTATTAAAAAATTCAATTTCTCCATTGAAAAAATTTTTATAAGTGATTCCCCCCATCCCTGAGCTCCAGAGCCACCACAGGGGGAAGGGAAAAAGTAAGTGTCAATTTTGAGTAAGAAGGCTCTATTTTTCAACAACTCGATCTAGCCCTTCAAGCTCGATATAATTATAAACAAATAAATTAAAAATTTCTCACAAATTTAAGTAAATTTCAAAACATTCGGCGAATGAAATTCCCACAGGCTTAGGTTAGCTAACTAATCGGCTATAATTTCTTTTGAATAGATGTGCCGGATGTGTGTAACTTTAATGAGAAAACACAGGAAATTAAATGTTATGCCCCAGAGAACCTTTTTTAATGTATAGTAATTATTGATTTTTTGTGGGATTTGTATGGTGATGGTTTATATGAAAGAAACATTAACACGGGAATCCTCCTTCAAATTTCCGGTATATTCTGTTATTTTAAGCTATAGAAACATTCAAAAAAATTCTTTCAAAAAAATATTCAAAAAAAGTTGTTATTTATTATAAGAAAAAAACTCATTTTAAATTATAAACGAAATTAAAAATCCGACTTTTATTGTGAACTTGGCTCAGTGGTAGTGTTACAAGATTCAAGTCTAAAGGTCTTGGGTTCGAATCCCATCTGAGTCGATTTGATTTTGACTGCGAAAAAAGCTGATATATTCCATAGTTAGAAAACTTTTTTTCAAAAAAATTTTTGTTCGTTGCTCAGAAAAGTTTAAAAGAACAGAATATACCGGAAATGTGAAGGAGTATTTCCGTGTTAATAGATTTTTAGAATAATTATGCTGTAAAAAAGGACATAAAATTAGGGCACTAAATACTAAAAGTGAACTTTTTTTAGAAATAATTATGCAGTAAAAAAGGTCATAAAATTATGGTACTAAATGTTAAAAATGAACTTTGTTATATAAGTTTTTCGATCGGGAATAACATGGCTATCGTGTTTAGTACCACTGTAAAACTCTAAACGACACTCATCTTGCCTATAAAAATCAAAAATTTTGTGTATTGATACGAAAAACATTGATTCACGCAAATTTCAAATTTTGAATTTCTATGGCTTGACCCGAGATCCTTAGACTAGAATCTTGGAGCACAACCACTGAGCCAAGTTCATGATAAAAATCGGATTTTTAATTTCGTGTCGTTTAAAGCTTTTTGAGTATGCTGAACACGATAGTAATGTTATTTGGCTACGTCACTGATGACAATTCACAAATTTTTAAATAATTTGAATTCCATAAGGTTTTTGGGTGTCATTTAAAGATTTTTGACTATGCTGAACATGATTGTTGTGTCCCGGGTGCAATGGTACTGACGATTCTATCGGAACACTCGAGAGCACGATCTCTCTCTCTCTCTCTGACTTTAGTAACTAAATATATAAGACAACTCGCGAACAATATAAAAATAAGACAAAGCCTAAACCCTAGTAGGGAGACCAGGGGCCACGACCCCCGTAGAAGAAAATGACTCGATGCGTTTTAGAATTTCTGTCGCCTTTGATATTTTTCAGATAATATTTTTGTTCATTTTATCCAACTAGAACGCAGCAGGTCAATGACTATTTTGAAATTGAGTACGAAATCAATAACGTCGTTCTTTTATCCAATACCTAACAATGATGATGATAAACGTTTTAAGTAAAAATTTTTCTAACAAACCTATCCTCCCAAAATATTGATTCATAACAATGAAAATAAGCAACAATTCGATGAGAGAATTACATAGAATCGCCTAATAATTGCTCTATTATCTGGGATAATTCACCACCTTAGCTAAGCATTGATTTTTCAAGCCCGCTAATATGCATTTATCAAATATTCAAAAATCAATATACCCCTATTATTAAAAAATCTTTCAAAAAAATTATAAAGAAGCAAAAATCCATAAGCTATGCTATTGAAAAGAGTTAGAATGAAACGACATTTCTGAATTCTTATAACTGCATTTTCTCAAGGTCGAATAATCAATGGACCATGAACATGAAAAATAAGAGATTTATTGTTGCAATAATTTGAATTGTAAAAGCATAGTTCGAATGAATTTTAATGATATCATTTTCTAGAGTTCCTAAGAACACACGAACGGCTCATGTTTCAATATAAAATGAAATCATGAAGAAGAAAAAGAAATAGAAATTTCCAAGGAGTTGAGTATGCTATAATTAGAAAGAAACAATAGATAAAATGTCGACAAGAAATTTATTTTAAGCTCAAAAAAAGATAAAACTAACGAGCAACGGTCAGTTGGTGACATAAATCTATGTCACCAACTGACAATTTCAGATTGGTGAATTGTCAGTTGGCGACATAAAATTTTTACCAGGGATTAGGCCTAGGCTTAGGCTTAGGCCTAAGTCTAAGCCTAAGCATTGGCCTAAGTCTAAGACTAAAACTAAGCCCAATTCAAAGCCTAAGCATAATCCTAGGCTCAATCTTAAGCATACGCCTGCCTAATGCTAATTCTAAGCCCTACCCTACCCAGAGCCATAAACAGAAAAAATTTTGGGAGAGCATAGGTGCATAAGGGGGGGGGGACAATACCCTCTATGTCTTCGTATTGGGGGCAAAAATGCGAAAACATGTCGTATTTTGGCCCGAGACGACATGTTTTTTACCAAAAATACGACATTTTTACGTTTGGCGACCAAAAAAAGGTCAAAAACATGTCGCACTTAGGGGAAAGTACCCCCTTCTTGTGCACCTATGGGTGGGGGAGAGTAATTTTGGATTTTCCTCATTTTTTAATGAATTTTTGGAAGTTTAAAGAGTGTAATTACCCCCTCCCCCGCTTACACGCTGACCCTATTTTAGCTACTTATTCTGCTTACCCTATCTTTTTTATAGTAAAAGAAAAAATCGATAAATCAAAATTTTTTAACTAATCTTAAAAAGCTAACAAAGAAATTGAATGAAATCCGAACTGCCTTCTTAAATTTTACTTACACACAGTCAAACAGGCTTAGCATTCTATCTTTAAAAGGATCTGGCAGGAAATGTATACACAAGCTTCAGACTCTTTAGTCGTTTAACTCGTTAATGTGCACTATTTTTTCCCAGCAGTTTTGTTTTAAAAAGTTTATATTCGTCATAAGTAGACGATGCTGATTTGAACGACACCACTTTTATTCAAGTAGCACAACATTTGAATTGTCCCATATATGGGACATTGCAAGATCCGGACATCCATATTGTGGGACACTGCGAAATTAGAATAAAAAAATTTCGTCTGAATCAGGGTCACGAAAATTTTTATTCCTTCGAAAATGCACGCAATCGATTCCTAGCATAAAATTACACAGAAAACTTTCATCCGAAAAATTTACCTAGCAACAGGCCTGACGCATACTTCGCGCACCAATATTACGCCGATGTTACTGATGTCAACGTCGCAAACAATGTTAGCGACGTTGACGTCACAGATTTCGATGTTAAAGACGTCGACATTACAGACGTCGATGTTACAGACGATTACGTTGCAAAAGATACCTTTGATCTTGAGTACAGTACAAAAAATTATCCGATTTTGAAATTTGCATATTTTTCCATTTTTAGGGGGTAACCCCCTAATTTTTTAATTTTTAAACAAATTGTTTTCCAAAATTTTAAAAATCGCTAACTTCACAGGCCAATTGTTTCAATAAACAAGATTTATTGATTCATACACAGATTTTATTGATTGCCTGATTTTCAATCGTTTCCGTTACCTTTTTCAGAAATTTGTGCAACTCTGGTCATATTGAAGATCACTATGCCAAAAACCTCCGTGTTTTTCGCTCCAATACACACATCTTCCCTGAATCAGGTCAGAGGAGCGCTTTCAGGGTTCGACAATGCTGGCAATCGATTTCTCACAGGAATGTTTTTTATGAAAATTAAACAGCTTGAAAAATTTTGAAAAATTGAAACCTTAAAGCGCTTCGTTAGTCTATAAATGCCTAATTAAGTCGGTATTTTATGCTTTGCGTTCGAGGCTTGAATTTTGTTCGAGCCCGAACTTTGTGTCGACATAATAGATATGCACAAGAAAGGGTACATTTGTAATTATAGTAGCATTTTTATCTGTAAAAGGTAGTCTTAAGAAATAAACTTTAGTCCCTACAAAGTTCTATTCATTTTGATTTGGGCGTGTAAAATGTTAAGATAAAGGAATTTACTAAAAAAATGAAAAAATTTACTAACAAAAAATGAATATTACTGTCTAGTTTTATATGAAAATCAAAAATATTTTATAGGTCATTTTTAGTGCCCTATATAATTACGAGAAAATTAAAAGTTTGCAAACAAAATAAAGAAAAGTTTAAGAAAACCGGATTTATATTTTAAAACCAAAATCCAAAATGTGGAATGACGGGTGATCTACTAGCAAAAGCTCGCAAGATAATTGTCTCAAGTATTATTGACAAAGTTGAAAAAAGTGTCAATCTTTGTTTTTGAACTTTGAATCTTTTTTGCGATTTTTATTCTTTCATACTTGTAATCAGTGTCGTAACTCTGATCAAAATCTTAAGAGGGAAATTTTGGTTTGGGGCCAATTTTCCCCATTTTTGAAGAAAAACATCATTTTTCTTAAAGGGGGGGGGGTGAAGAGAAGGGACTATTCTCAAATTTTTTTGTCAAAACAGCCTATATAGGGGTAAAATCATGCGAAAAATCGATTGCGCGCATTCCCGAATTATTCATCGAATATGTAACACATAAAGGGTGGCCCACGCAAGTGTTACAATAGTTCAGTGGTAGAGCTCTAGGCTTCGATTCCAAAAATAAAGGTATCGAGTTAAAGGAACGGTGCGCGCCAATAAAATTTTGAAGAACAGATTTTCGTGCCAATAATTAGATCTAATTGCAATTCAGGCAATGTAATTTGTAGTTGAATTTGTGATTGTCTCAAATGTTTTTGTCCCAAATTTTGGTACTTTTTACACGTTTTTGGTTTTTCACGCTTTTATTTGAATTTTTTCTCAAAAATTGCATTTTGATGCCGCAGTAGCATTCCACGTGGCGCAGCAAGTATAAATCCTGCATAAGAGTCGCAAAAATCATTTGAATTTTGAGAAAAAATTCAAATAAAAGCGTAAAATCCGAAAACGTGTAAAAAGTGCCAAAATTTTTGAGACAATCACCAATTCAACTACAAACTACATTGCCTGAATTGCAATTAGATCTAATTATTGGCACGAAAATCTGTTCTTCAAAATTGTATTGGCGCGCACCGTCCCTTTAAAACATTTTGTTTAAAATTTATTATCTTTTAAAGCCATAATAAAAATGCCTATTAAAGCCCAATTTAACATTTTTTTAAATTAAAAAAAATAGGTTAACTTCAATTTTCAAAATAAAAAATGGTTCTTCTTTCAAATTTTATAGTTCAACCTATTTTTTAATTAAAAACAAACAAAAAATGACTATTATAGAATCGTCTACTTGGCATAAAAAATAGGAAAAAAGCAAAAAATTATCAAACAACTTATTTTTAAGTAGAAACCAGCATGTCAGAATCTTTAGGATTATACACAAAAAAATTTATATAAAAATTTAAATTAGCAAAAAAAGTAGATATAAAAATAGAAAATAGGGATTGAAAATTTGAAGATCCACAAAATATCTATCAAAATTTTTTATCTTTTTGGCTTATCAAAGATTTATTTGGATTATAAAAAAGGCAAAAAATGTTGAACTGCCTAGCCTCTGCATCCAATTTTCAACCTCTATTATTCACAAAAATTCAAAAAAAATCACCAGGATTTATTCAAAATATGTCAGTTTAAAAAAAATATCCTTGATTATTGAGTCACGAACAGATGAAATTAGAGAGTGGCTAAAAAACTGGATTTTTGCAATTTTTCAAAAAATTTCACCAAAATAAGCCTATTGGATTTTTTTCAATGCGAGAAATCGATTGTGCGCATTGCCAGTCTTTGAAAACGCTTCCATGAACACGAATTAGCCTAATTTAGCTTTAACACAACCTCATTCCCTGAATCAGGGTCATAAAAGCGCTTTCAAAGTTAGGCAATGCGCGCAATCGATTTCTCGCACAAAAATTGCCATATAGAGTTATTTTGGTAAAAATTAAACATCTTAAAAAATTTTGAAAAATCGCAAAAATCCGAATTTTTGGACTACCCTGCACAATAAAAACATCATGGATTAGCAAAGGCAAGAAAAAGAGAATCGCGTAACATAAAGCTAATATGAATTTAAGAAAAAGATCATAGGAATTTGACAATCAAAAACAAAATTAATTTGACTAAATGTTAAAAAATGCATTTTGGGATAACAACCGAGTGTGTCAAACAAAATAAAGCTGAAATGTTTGAAAAAATGCCCAAAAATTAAAAGAATCACAAATTCACGAAATGCGATAAAAATGAAAAATACATAAATAAACAATTTCAAAGTAAAACAAATCAAAAGTTATTGGCTTTTCTAGGAAATAATGGTGACTCTCCTTTGCGTCCAACCAAAAGATAGGTGTCCATGCCACCATCTACTCCTTTCACTTCTATATGGTCACGATATTCGAAATCATAGCGTTCAGCGAGTAGATCTCGGGTGTGTTGGGAGACCTAAAATTTTGAAAAATTGGTTAAAAATTATTTTTTGGTAGGATAGGATAGAGTAGGGCTTAGGTTTAGGCTTATGCTTTAGATCTAGTCTTAGACTCAGGCTTAGGAATGGCTTAAGCTAGCCTTAAGCTTAGGGTTAGGCCTAGTCATGGATTAAGCTTAGTCTTAAGTTTATCTTAGGCCTAGTCTTAGACTTAGACATGGCTTAAGCTTAGTCTTAAGCTTAGGCTCAGGCCTGGGCTTAGACTTAGACCTAGGCTTAGGCATGGTTTAAGCTTAGCCTTAAGCTTAAGGTTAGGCTCAGGCCTAGACTTAGGACTAGGCTTAGGCTTAGACCTAGGCATGTCTTAAGCTTAGGCCCAGGTCTAGACTTAGACATGGATTAGCCTTAAGCTTACGCTTAGGCTTACGCATAAATTTGGTCTTATCCTTACTTGAATACGATTTTCTACGCCAGTACTATACATTCTTGAAGCAATGTTAACTGTATCACCCCATATATCGTAATATAACTTTGTTGTTCCAATAACGCCAGCTGTTACCGGGCCGATGTTGAAGCCAATTTTGAGCACAAAATCGAAATTTACCAAATCTTGGTTGAAGAAATCTAGGGCATTTTGTAGGGCAAGAGCAAATTCCATGAGCTAAAATTATACTATCAAAAAAGAAAAAGAAAAGTAGACCCTGCAGAATCAGGAAAATTTATATTACTTGATATAAATGTTCATGTGGATGTAAAGCTAGTCGATTTCTTTCTGGGTTCAATCCTGATGCTGCCATATAGCACGAGCCTATAGTTTTGATTTTCACCACATGACCAAATTCTGGCTTGTCCAAAAGTTCATCAAAATCAGCAATGACTTCATTCAGCACCCGCAAAAATTCTTTTCCTTCTAAAAAAGTTTTTTATTCTTTTGACATATATTTGTCCATACACTTGGATAGACCCATTTTTACTTTATCTCGTGTTTAAAGTTTACATAGGGACATTTTTTTAAACTTTCATGAGTCAGATATAAAAGAAAAATCTGTTTTTGATCCCTTACCTGCAAAATTTTCTTCGTACATTTCGCTCCAGTTTGTTATAGTAGCGAATAGTACAGCGGCCATTGAATGATTTTCACTGTACTGTGTGTCTTTTTTCTTGAGACATTCGATGACGTGATGTGGAAGAATATTGGTGAGTAGCAAGTCTGCTTGATCTCTGACAACATGCATCTTTTCAGTATCACGTCGAGCTTGCACATCTCGAAAGAAGGATATTCGAAAAGCTGTCTCGAACTAAAAAAATGAATTTTTTTCAAGGCTCATAATATTTCAAGGCTCATTGATCATCCTACCAAGGACTTTTTATTTATACCTGGTAGTTCAAAAACGCCACCAAAATCACCGACAAAGTCACATCCACGAAAAGCTCCCAAATAAACAAAGGGCTACCAAATTGGCCTGATGCCCACTCGGGTTGAGAAACATTGCAATAAGCGGAGTTGTGAAGATTTTCTTGAGCATCAAAAATTGAAAATGGGGTAAAAGCAAAGAGATTCCGCGGTCTTAATTCTGTGTCTAATGGTTTTGGCTGTTTTGAGAAGTCATTCCATTCAAGGATGTGATTGATATTCGATTGGCAGAACCTAAAAATTGTAATTTGATTGAAATATTATATAGAGTAGGTTGGGTTTAGGTATATGCTTAGGCCTAGACTTTTTTTTGAGACCTAATTCAACCTTAATTTATGAGTTATAAATTATATAATTTATAATTCAATCTCACAATTTTGAGCAAAATTTTCCCAAATTCTGCGAGGTCCTCTCTAATTTTTGCCAATTTGCGACGTGGGCTGGGTCGGACTGTTCGACCCCTTGCTCATGTATGTTGTCCTTGTATGCTATGAACCCTTTACCATGTAGTGATCAAAAACAACAGTGCCACAAATATAGATTGTATAGTTTTTGGCCATGCACCAAGTTGACTAAAATTTGTGTGCGCATAAATAGCAACCAATAGAATAAAGCTATATAATAGCCTTTGCTTAATCGAATTTGATGCTATACACAACATTCCAGGAGGATTTGTTTCCATACAAAATGGCATATTGAACAATGCTACACCAATTGGTAAACCGATTAGCAAAAGACCTATAATATGAAATTTTAGGAAACTTCATAAAATTTGGGAGTGAGAAAGAAATTTTGAAGCTACTTCGGCTCTTATACCCCGTGGTCTAAAATCGAAAAGTTGTATTTTTTGAAATTTTCTCAAAAATGATCCTATTAGGGGTAATTTTATGCGGGAAACATATTGGCAATGTTATTTTTGCGTAAAAATGCTTCCATTTTTTTAGAAAATCGCATTTTTGCATATTAGCTTTTTCGAAACGTGTACTTTCTTTGTCTTCAATTCGATTTCCTAAAAAATGAAAGCATGTTTACGCAAAAATAACACCGCCAACGTGTTTCTCACATTACCCCTAATAGGGTAATTTTTGATAAAATTTTGAAAAATAAAATTTTTCGATTTTAGACCACGTTCAATGGGGTAAGGCCGGTCACAAGTTGCCGTACCGACGCATAAGGTCGCAAGTTATTTTCTTTTTTTGTCGTACGACAGAAAGGTACAACAGTATGAACCCGACTTGCGGCCGGCTGAAGTAGCTCCAAAATTTCTCTTAAAAAATTCAAAGTTTACCAAAAATATGTCTGCACACCCATTTGTTCATGCTTGGGACTAATGATTTTCTGCTAAGTAATGGTATCCCAACGATGACAAAAACTGCGATGATAAAAGTCGATGCTGCGGCAACATAGATGATGTAGATGGTGTTTGTTGAGAGGGTCAAAAGGGCAATTATTGCCGGGATTATGAAAAATATGGCAGAGACCAAAATGTCGATGAAAACACCGGAATATCGATAGCGTGGGCGTTTTCCATGCAGCTCTTCTTTGGATCGTGGTTTTTGGAGCTAAAATGAAAATTTTTTGAATGTAGGGCATACCTTGTAGTGATGCGTCGAAATCGCGATGTCGAAATTTCGGATTACGGTGCGCAAATCTCGATTTCGACTTTTCTGATTTAAAAAAATCGAAATTTCGATAAAATCGAAGCAAAGAACATTATGATGATACCCCATTATGATTTTTCACTATAGTAGTAGGTAGGGTTGGGCTCAAGCTTAGGATTAATCTTAAGCTTATGCTTGGGCTTAGTCTTAGGTTTAAAGGACCATGGTCACGGAAAATTTGCGCCCAAATAAGTTTTGCAAACTTGTAGAGAACATTTTTCTGAACAACCTTTTCCAAAAACAAAACTTCATTTTCATGGAGAAAGTGGCAAAAAAGAATATAAATTTAAAATTCTGTGTATTAAAGCGAAAACTTGCCCCGTGATGATTGTGTAAATACAAAATTTTTGGTGGAAAAATCAATTTTCACATCAATTTCTTAAATTTTCATTATAGCAATTTTTTATAACTATATGAGACGATTAAAATGACACAAAAATTATCTATTTGAAAATGGCGTTGGGTTATTGAAACGAAAATTTTTGAAAAGATTGCCCTGTTTGCACCTCCCTTGGTTACGCCACTGGATATGGATAATCAGTACTATTTTGTTTTTTACCTGCAAATGTTTCGCCAGCGCCGTTTTTGGGACCGTATGCCTTTCACTAGAATCAGCAAAATGTGCCCTATACTCATCTTCCAATTGTTTTTCATTGAATTTTAATGTCCATGGATTCAGCGAATCTTGGTGCTTCCAAAATCCTCTTGC